>NW_026464730.1:0-14299 GCF_026875155.1 Cherax quadricarinatus
AAATTTTAAAGCTTTTTCCATTTTTTAAATAAATTATCAGAAAACCAAAAACATTTCTGACATTTCTGACAATGATAGGGTTTCTCTTCTTAATTTCTTTAAAATTTTTTTCAGTGATTTTATATGTTTCTTCTCATGTTTTAATAAATTATCAGAAAACCTAAAACATTTCTGACATTTCTGACAATGATAGGGTTTCTCTCTTAATTTCTTTCCAAATTTTCAGTGATTTCATATGTTTCTTCTCATGTTTTAATAAATTATAAGAAAACCTAAAACATTTCTGACATTTCTGACATTGATAGGGTTTCTCTCTTGTATGAGTTATATTATGTCTTTTCAAATTAAAACTATATGCAAATTTTTATAAATTTTCAAAACGAGTAAAACATTTCTGACTTTTCTGACATTTATATGGTTTTTCTTTTGTATGAGTTACAATATGTCTATTCAATTCATAAACAAAAAAACAAATCCTTTTCCACAAAATTTACACGGATACTTTTTTTCTTTTTCATTATGGTATTTTAAATGACGTTTCAGTGTGGAATTACGATAATACCCTTTTTTACACTCTGTACATTGATATACTTGTTTTCCTGTATGAATTACATTATGTATTTTTAAGTCTTCATTAGAAAAAAATCTTGCCCCACATAGCAAATATTGGTATTTTTTTTTCATTACTGTGTTTCAAATGATAATGACGTTTAAAGTGAAGAATCATCGAATACTTTTTTTTTTACACTGTGTGCACTGATATTGTTTTTCTCCTGTATGAATTACATTATGTCTTTTCAAATTATAATTAAAAGTAAATTTTGCTTCACACTGTACACTGGTATTTTCTTTCTTCAGTATTGTATTTCATGTGACTCGATCATTTAGTATACATTTCCACTTAGTATAAATTTATCTGAAAATAAAATATTAAATTATAACATTTCAGTAAAATATAGATTGACATTTCTGACATTAATAGAACGTTAATAATGCCATTTTTTCAGGTAAACATTTTAATTATTAATATATAATAGGTATTAAGTATCAAAAATATTTTATATTTTTACATTTATATTACAAATAATAAAATGGGTAGTTTTATCAATACCCATATTACAGACAGATGATTTATGAACACAGTAAGTTAAACTTTCACATACTATTTTTTTTCAGTTTGATATATTCGTTTCTATCATATCTTATCGTTAGTATGTATATTTCTAATCTAACTCTAGTATGTATGTATATTTCTAATCTAACTAAATGTAAAAATAAGATAATACCTTCAGTCTCTTAAATCCAATGTCACTAATAATATGATATGTAAGCAACTGAGAGATGCTAGGATAATTTTATATATATATACTCTCATTGTCATGTAACTTTTTTTATGAAATTAATTTTAGTACAACAAAATATAAAAGAGTTTGCTGCATACAAATTGACTTACTTTTAGATAAAGGAAACGGTGATGATGATAAAAAAGATGAAGATTTATAATTCAATTTTAAATTTAATATAAGATTTTTTACTTCAAGTCTAAAACTTTTACTAAAAGAGAAAAATATAAAATGATTAATGTGTTCTGCAATCATTAAAAGATTTACAATGGAACGAAATACTTCTTCATAATAAGGACCTTTACAATTGATAATATTTTCAGAAAAAATGCAACATAAATAATAACTGGTAAAGTACAAAGAATAAAAGCAATTGATATAGAAAAAGTTGTATAAATACTTGAATATGTTTGATTACGAGATGTAATAGTAGCTGTGTTATTATAAAGGCAATGATATACTAAACCTATAATAATACCAGTATTAAATATTATTACTGAAATTAATGGAATTATCAGTACTATTAAACCTCTTACTATCCACCACACTTGCATTGAGATATTCATTTCTCTATTTAGATGAAAGTCATCAATAAGAATCCATTGTCCATCATTACATAATTTATCTGTATTATTGATATTATTTTTTCCTGTTGATGATTTTAAACATATCAATTGAACATTAAATAAATTTTTAATATGTATCAAAATTGTTAAAATTACTGTTAATAAAATTCTATTACGTAATACTTTGTTTGTACATTATGAATTTTTTTTAAAAAACCAAATAGCAATAAATCTATTATGCGAAATCCATAAAATAATATAAAGTTTGAATGTTTGAGCAATATAAAATAATGTAAGAAATGGGTTAATAAAGTAAAGAACTATTAAATATGAAAAAAGACGACACCTATTAAGGGTAATAACAGTGACAATACTAGTTATTAAGATGACTATATCAGAAGAAATTAACATTAAATAATATACATTATATGATTTATTTTTAAATTTACGTTTTGTTAATATAAATCAGTTTATTATATTAACAATTATTCCAATTATAATCATTATTGGTAAAAATAATTTCATATGATATTCTTTTTAAAATATATCATTATTATTTTAACTATAAAGAGATTCATTTAATTTCAACTTTTCATCTTGAAATTTGAAATTTTGAATTTCTATTATAATCAATGTATAACATTAACTCAAAATGAAAATTTTAGTTGGTAAGTTACTCTTAAAGATATTAAAAAAAACTCTTTAGAGCCTAACCCAATTTTGGTGAATTTATTGTATGAGTATTGTTTTAAGATCACGTGTGAAAGAATTATATATATATAAAATGTTGATACTAACTTTAATAAAAAAATTTAATTTTAGTTTCTTTAAATATTAAATAAAACGTACATTTTACCTTTTGTATTTTTTGAACAACATATATATTTTAGCCTAATAAGCAAAAAACTATCATATATTTTGCCTAAAAAGCAAATAACCATCGTTAAATATTATGCCTATTAGCAAGTACAAGTTTTAAACCAATATATTTTAACCAATAGTACATTCCACGTCATCACTTTACAAATTCAAACAATAAGAATTTTTGACGTCATTATAGGAATAAAAGGAATCAGGTATTATCATGGATCTATTACCATAATTGAATAGCATTTATCGCCTGCCAGCCAACTTCACCTTAGTCAGTTCAGTTGACGCTTTCACTGAATTCTTTAGTTATTCCTATTATGGAATTTTCAGCAATATCATCTACATCAGAACCTGATGGAAAAAGTGAACACCAAAGAAAATTTGAAAAGAAAATTTGTGAAATGGTAAAGGAGGGGAAAAATCGTGCATTATTTTCCAAAGAACAATTACAAAAATATATAAATTAAGTTATAATTGCTAAAAGTAAAGAGAAATCTACAAAAACTTCAAGAGAATATAATTTAGCAACATATGACACACTCTCATTATTTGGTACTATAAAACTTGTAGAATGTGATGAAGATAAAAAGAGAAGTATTAAAAGAAAAAAAACATAAACATCTAATACGGCTATTGTCCTTAATAAGCAACCACGTTATTATGTCCACCAGTGGGAGCTATTTCACACTACATTGAACTCTGATCTTGCTGTTGGACGTGGGGGAGAGAAAATAACATATGTTCATGTTCGAAATAATGTAGCAAATATTACTTTTCAACAAGTGAAATTATTCATTTCTTTTTGTAATGCATGTAATTTAAAACATATTCCACGTCACAAAAAAAAAAACCACTTAAACCCATAGTATCTGAAAATTTTGGCGAAAGAGGCCAAATTGACTTGATTGACATGAGAAATGAAAATGATTCTTATTATAAATATATATTACATTATCAAGATCATCTGACAAAATTTTCAATATTAAGAGCATTGCCAAATAAAGAAACAATTACAATTGCACATCAATTGTTAGATATTTTTACAACAATAGGTGCACCAAAAACATTACAGAGTGACAATGGTTTAGAATTTGTTAACGAAGTTATAAGAAATTTTGACTACAAACTTGTGGCCCGATCTACTCATTGAGCATGGCAAACCTAGTCATCGACAAAGTTAAGGAAGTGTAGAAAGAGGAAAAGGCGATGTTATTGAATAAGTATTAAAGATTTTTTATTTTTTTTCCCTTAAATAAAAATGATCATCTTCCTATATAGAATAAAAAAATGTGTACAATAATTTTACAACATTTTGGAAAATACATAATTTTAAAATGAATTTTTGCTAATTGACCAGTTTTACATATTTGGTATTATAAATAATTAAATAAAATAATTATTTTTTAATATAGTTTTTTTTTTTTTTTGTTATTAGATGTTACGTTGCATGGATGAAAGATTTTTACATGGACGAAGATTGGAAAACAGTGTGTGTTGAGTTCGCAAATCTGTGTTAGTTTAAGCACAGATTAGCGTCATTCCTGGTGATCCTTGGACTGCGTTCAGTGCTTAAGCAGTGAGCCACGAGAGGGTGGCTACGGGGCCCCCACTGGGGCTCTGAGCCCCACAGCTCTGCACCCAGAGTGAGCGGCTGTGAGGTCACAGGCAGCAGCTCTGCTGCTGGCTCTGTCCCCACACCTACAGTCACCATGACAATCCCAGGGGAAACGGCCCCAAACGTTCCTTTGGAATGTTGGGGACGAGTTGGAGAAAAGAGTGGGGCAGGTGGGGGCCCCCAGCAAGAAGGCCAAGGATGCAGTGGAGACTACTGTACCTACCAATCTGCCACTAGGTCCGTCGGCGCCCCTACCCAAGAAGACTTGCACCCCTAGATGGCCATAGGGGTTGTGGAAGGAAGCCAGGAGGATGTAGCTCCTCAAGTGACAAGGATGGAGCCATCCCAGGACCCTACACCATTGCGTTGGCCTCCACAGGGGACGGGGCTGGTTGCTCCACGTGGAAGGAGGAGTTCCCGCTCAGCTCGGGGCACAAGCAACCAGGGCCCTTCAACAAATTCAAGGTTCCCAACTACGGGTTTGTAAGGTATCTGGAAGGTCTCCCCCCCCTTTCAAGTTCAAACTGCGAGTTCACTCTCAGGAACGAGGTTCTGGTCATTCCTCGGGACGAAGACTCTTACGAGGAGTTGAAGGGGGCGGGTTGTGACCTCCCAGCATGGTGGAATGCTTTTTTGGAAAGGTGTAAAAGGGGGTGCTTTTACATTCCCGGGCCCCTCCCACTGGCCCCCCATTTTGGAAGTGCCCAATTTGTAAAGGCGGAGCATCACTGAACATGAACAAGGTGCCCACCGCCAAGCTGATCCCCCCAAAAGGGTCCATTTCCCCCCGCACCGGGACCTTTGGGGTTGGGAAGATTAAGCCCCGACCTCCTGTCGGGCCCCCGTACAATGTTTCAACTGCCAGGGGTTCAATATTTTGCAGCCGCCGCGAGAGAAGAAGTGTGTGTGTGAGCAAGGCACAGGGATCGAAGGACTGCTTTGCAATCCCAAACACCCCCTGGCGAAGCCCTTGGGCCCAGACCCCAAGTGTCCCAAACTGCTCAAAGGGGCACCATCCCCTGGAAAACCGGAGCTGCCCTTGATGGTGACGGGCCCCGGGCGGGTTCGCATCGGAATGACCAACACCCCCCGAGCCACCCACCCTTGGAATCCCCACCCAAACGGTCAGATGGGTCCAATCACGGTTCCCCGGATCCCGCGGAGGGAAAAACCCAGCGATTTCCCCAGCACTGGGCTCCCACGGTGGCATCGGGGGAGAGAACGGGTTTGCAGCAGCCGGTAAAACTGCGGCATAAATGGAAAGGGGCCCAAAAAAAGGAGAACTTTGGGGGAAAAACAGCCACGGGCCAGGCACACCCCCAGCGGGCCCCCAGCTGGGCACCCAAAAATCCTTGCCATGGGCCAGCGGGCCTTTAAAACGGCCCCCCTACTGTAGGGCCAGCGTCGGCGAGGTTCCCCACGGGGGGACTTGGAAGCCCCATGGCCACTCATGCCGGGCCCGGGGTGCCCCCAGATTATCTGTGCAGTGTCACACCCACCCAGACTCCCCATGACCCACCCCTCCTCGACGGGTCGTCCGCTCAATCCCTGCAAGGTAATGGTCAAAACCTTTGGGCGATAAGAAAACCATGGGGGTCCCAGCGCTCTCTGTCACCTGCTGCCGTGGGGCAAGGACGGGGGCGCCTGAGACGCTCCTTATGGATGCTGGGGAGGCCCCTACTGGCAGGAAAGACTCAATGGAACTTCAAGCCACTCCGGAGTCCTTCCAGTCTGTGATGGGGAGCCCCGGAGTCGAAAAAGGCGACGAGCCCCAGGCAGAGATGAAATCAGTGACCCACTTCTGCGGCCCTTAAAGTCCTCCAGTGGAACATTTGGGGGCTGCAGCGGAAAATTTCCCTTAGTGTTTGAAGCGAGTTCGGAGAGATTGATGTCTTCCTGTTTCATGAGACACTCCCCGTTTGTCACGTAAAATGCGCCACGTTCCTGGATTCTCTCCCTATTCAGCGCCTGGAAGGATGGCAGGGGCACGGGATCTACATCAGGACCACAATCCCTCATTAAATTCCACTGACCCCCATCGACTGGGGGAAGGCATAGAGGTTCAGGCTGTCCCCCTACACCTGAGGTGGACCTCTCGGGTTTACAATATTTACGGGAAGTCTGGGTACCCCCTTGACATCTCAGAGGTGGACCCTCCCCCCCGGGGGGTTGTTGGGGCGGGGGGATGTATGCCCACAACCCAATACTTTCTTCTGTCTCCCCTCCCAACGCGTGGGGGGCACCTTGCGGCTGTGCGGAGGAGGCCCCTGAGATCCCCCTCCTAATAATGGGACCCAAACCCCATCACTATGGGGGCCCGCGGATGTCACATCTCTCTAGGCGGTTGCTCTCAGCGCGGATGGGAGGTCCACCCCCATCTCACCATATCACTTTGCAGTGGTCACTACGTGATGGTCCACGGTGTCGCCCCCCACACCACCCCCAGATGGAATCAAAAAAAAGGGCCCGACGGGCTTGCTTCCAGGAGGTAAAAGCTTGGGGGGCCCTCACATTGCGCTGGGGCGAAAATCCCAAAGATTACGGGTGGGGGGGATAAAACGGACTGGGGGTTTTACAATGAGGACATCAGGGAACAGAACCCCCGCATCAATGTTGTAGCAAGATCACAGGCTAACCCCACAGTTGGTCCATGCGTTGTCAGGGAAGTGGTGCGGCATGATCCCATGTCTCACACGGGGGCCGGCAGGCTAAAGGGTTTCGAGGGTGTGCCCCTTTCAGCTACTCCCCCACCTTATCTGAGTTTTTGGACCAATTACGTTTGGGCCGGGCAGTACGTGTGGCTCGGTTGCCCCAAAAACCCCCGCAACAGAGGCAGAGCGTCTGGTGGACCTATTCCCCTCCAGAGGGCAGCCAATGCCTCGGGATCTCCAGGACCCCCAAGCCCCCCCTTTCCTAGAAGGGTGAGGGTGATCCAAGCACATCCCAGGGGGGGGTGTCAGGATGAAGACTTCACCGACCGGACTCAGGCACCCTTCACACCTCATCGAGACAGCTCGGGGGCAGAGGGTATACCTATGGCGGGGTCCCATCGGTCTGGCTTCTGGACATTACCTGCCCCTGGGGTCTAAACCCCAGACTTGGCGAGTGGCAAATCCCTGCTAGGAAAAAGAGGATACATCATACCGTTTCCCTAAGCCTGGGGACCTTTGCAGTGTGAGCCCATCTCCCCACCAGTTGCATCTCAAAGGGTGTCTAAAGGATGGTGTTGGAACCCCTGAGGTGGAAAGCTTGGCCCCTTCATAAAACCTTTGGCTTCACCAGAGGAGTGGGCACTTTCGAAAGCCTTACCACCATAAACCGGCATTGGGTCGGATGCCCAAGCCCACTTGTTGTCTTTCTTGCCCTCGAAAAAATTTTTTGAGTCCCAGTGCATGCCATCCTCTCACTCTTGGCCCGAAGGGGGATTAAAGGCAGGTCTTTCCTGCTTCGTTCCATCTCCCGGACAGGGGGGCTGGGTACCTTCCAGGGTGCTCTTTTAAAACCCCTGGACAAGGGCCTCCCCAGACGGGGTGCTTGCCCCACCCTTTTCAAGTTTTACTATGCTCAGCTGGTGTGCCTGCCTTTCCCCAGGGGGGCCCATCCCCCTCAGCTAGCCATGACCTGGCACTTGTGTCCCTGGGAAGCCCCAGCTTTTGCAGCGTCCCCAGGAGGCCCTCGATCTGCTGGTTCCACCTGCCATCATTTTGGGCTAAGATATCTGCAGAAAATCCAAACCCAGCCTGCACCAGGTGCCCATAGAGGCTGGGGGCCGGGGGCATGCCCTGGAGTGGGTTCACAGTTTAGGTCCCTTGGGCACTACAGAAGGCACCTCCCCCTTCCCAGAAACAGTCCCACATTAAAGAGGGGGCTCTGCAGGGGGGGTCAGGGCATTGGGCCATGGCCACCCTGGGGTTGGGGCCAGCCTGGGAGGTCAGAGGTTTTCTACTCCAGGCAATAGTTCCCTCATTGACTAGGGGGCACTTCCCTTGGTTCACCCCAGACCCACAAACATAAAATTTTCCTCTGTGTATCCAGAACACAGCTGAAAGGGCCATGGGGGGGCTCCTAGTGGGCCAATGCAGTGGCTCTAAACCCTTTGGTGCCGCTACAGCCTCATGAAGAAGGATCCAATGTAGCTCCCAGGAGGATTGCAAAGTATCTCGATTTCCCAGGGGCTGACAAATGATGAGAGTTTTACGGGTCCGCCAGGGACGGGTCATTCCACTCACCCCGGCCGCCGATGGTTTGGGGTGGTAGCGATGCCACACAGAAGCTCTTCCCCAGACTTTTGCTCCGGGGGGGGGGTTTCGCGACGGCGCGAACTACCGGGCCACCCCCTTGGGCACCAGAGTGTTTGTGGTGACTGGAAAACCCCTACCAACAGCAAGAGGCATTGCACCCGGGACATTTCTGCACCACCTTGCCTCGGCTAGCATTGTGGTGCAGAAGGCCAGGGGGTCCCAATACACTGATGGCCCCAGAGCCCCAGTGGCAGGCCGCCAGCGCTGGGAGTTCCAAAAACAATCTGCAGCAGGTTGGCGCCTCCCAGCCCATTGCACCATCCCCCAGGGGAACTTTCCCATCCAACAAGCCTGGGGCTGTTTTGCAGCCAAATCAGCACCCCCCCATCTCCACTTTGTTCCCAAAGGCAGCAACCAAGGCTTTGCACAGAGAGCCAAAGGCAACTACATTAAAACACATCCATCTGGGGTGACCTGCAGATCTCATGGGCCCCGGGTCGAGGGGTACCATCAACTGGATCCCCAGCCATGTGGGGACCCTGGGAATGAGCGCGATGAGGCTGCTAGAAATGCAACCCCCGGGGACAGCCCCATGCTGCGACTCCATCCCTCCCCAAATTTCGCTGTTGGGTGCTGTGCGGCAGGGGCCCATTTCCCTTTACCCTGAGGGTCACGGGGCCTCTGTTGGTTTCAGGCGACCCAAAGGTCCCCCCCCAAGTCTTTGGACACAGTCCGGGAACGGGGTGCAATCCCCCCCCTACGCTTGGGTATCCCCCCCTGCAGGGTTGTTGAATGGACGAGGGGAGCTCTGTGCCCCCTTTGGGCCAAAAAAGGTTTCCCCAGCCCTTGGTGCCTCCTGTTGATGCCGGCACGATGCCCTTCGCCCTAGCACTTCCCAATGCCCCGTAGGGCAGACCCCGGAAGAGGCGCACATCTTGTGTACTTGCGTCAAGGACTTGGAAACCTTACTTCCATTCCTTTCATGTCATCTGCCCCCCCCCTGAAGTTGCTGCGAGGGCCTGCTTTGGGCCTCCATTGCACTGCCAAAAAGCCATGTTAGTGCCCTAATGTTTGGTACACATCTGCCATAGGGCGGGGGAGGTACCCCCCCCCCCTGTGAAGACCCCGCCCAAAGGGGAAGTAACGATAAAAAGTATTCCCTACCCGGGGAGCCCAAAGCCGGGGCACCCAAAAGGAAGAGACCGGGCCGGGATTACCCGGGGAATCAAATTGAAAAGAAAGAACAGATTTTACAGTTACCCCAAAAAAAAGGGTCAGTGGATTGCCATTTCTACAATTACAAAAAAACCTTTCTTTAAATGGGGATTGGAATACTCCTTACAAAAAGTTTTTGGTATTGATCCCCCAGTAGGAAAAATAGTTTACCAAAATCACTTTTTAAAAAATAAAAGGAGTTTTTCTTAATGAAAAAAACTTAGAAGAAATTGAAATTTTTTAAAGATGAAAAGAAAATTTTTTTCATTACCTTTCAATCTCACCCTTACCCTCAAATTCTGCTTTAAATCTTACCATTACCAAAAATTCTGCTACTTTATCATACCAGTTTTGTTTTCACCTTACCAATACTTTCCCCTTGATGTAATTTTTTAATGATATAAAAATTTTCTACTTTTTTTCATCGATTTGATAAAAATTTTTAAAGAAAAAGAAATAAGGGAAAAAGAAAAACAGTTAGAAAAAATTTTTTGGGTACAAACCAAATGTTTTCATTTTCATGTTTTTAAAATTTTTAAAACGAGTAAAACATTTTGAATTTTGACATTTATATGGTTTTTTTTTTTGTATGATTTACAAAATTTTCTTTTAAAATTTATAAACAAAAAAAAAAAATCCTTTTCCACAAAAATTTTTTACGGAAATTTTTTTTTTTTTTCTTTTTTGGATTTTAAATGAAGTTCAGTGTGGAATTTCGATAAAACCCTTTTTTAAATCGGGACATTGAAAATTTTTTTCCTGTATGAATTACTTATGTTTTTTTAAGTCTTCATTAGAAATAAATCTTGTCCACATAGCAACATTGTATTTTCTTTCATACGGTTTCAAATGATAAAGACGTTTTTAGTGAAAAACATGCGAATATTTTTTTTACACTGTGTGCATGATATTGTTTTTCTCCTGTATGAATTACATTATGTCTTTTTTAAATAATAAATTAAAAGTAAATTTTGCTTTTACACTGTACACTGCTATTTTTTTTCTTCAGTATTGTATTTCATGTGACTCGATCATTTATTACATTTCCCTTTATAAAATTTTTTGAAAAAAAAATATTAAAAATTTTAACATTTCAGTAAAATAAGATTGAATTTCTACATTTAAAAAATGTTTTAAAAATTCCTTCTTTCAGGTAAATTTTAATTATTAAATATAATAGGTATTTAAATTCAAAAAATTATATATTTTACATTTTTAATTACAAATAATAAAAAAGGGTAGTTTTTTTCAATACTCATATTACGACAGATATTTTTGAACACAGTAAGTAAATTTCACATCTATTTTTTTTTTAGTTTGATATACGTTTTTTTTCATATCTTATGTTAGTATGTATATTTTAAAACTAACTCTAGTTTTTGTATGTTTTTTTTTTTTTAACTAAAACCAAAAAAAAAATAAACCTTTAGTCTTTAAAAACCCAAAGTCCTAATAATTATTTTTTAAGAACTGGGGGATGCTAGGATAATTTTTTTTTTAACTTCATTGTCTGAATTTTTTTTTTAATTTTTTTAGTACAAAAAAAATATAAAAAGAGTTTGATGCATACAAATTGCCATTTAGTAAAGGAAACGGTGAGTGATAAAAAAAATGAAGATTTAATAATTTTAAAAATTTTAAAATAAAATTTTTTATTCAAGTCTAAAAAATTTTACTAAAAGGAAAAATATAAAATGAAAATGTGTTCTGCAATCATTAAAGATTTACAATGGAACGAAAAACTTCTTCTAAAGGACCCTTTCAAATTTATAAATATTTTCAGAAAAAATGCAAAAAATAATAACTGGTAAAGTACAAAAAAATAAAAGCAATTGATATAGAAAAAGTTTTTATAAATTTTAAAATGTTTGATTACGGATGTAATGTGCTGTGTTATTTAAAAGGGGATGATATTAAAACCCATAATAATACCCGTATTAAATTTATTACTGAAAAATTTAAGGGAAAATTTTCATTATTAAACCCTTATTATCCACCCACTTGCATTGAGAACATTTTTCCAAATAAAGTCATCAAAAAAGAATCCATTGTCCTCATTACTAATTTTTCTGTATTATTGATTATTTTGATATTATTGATATTATTGAATTTTGATATTTTGTTTATTAATATATTGAATATTTTTTAATATGTACAAAATTTTAAAATTTTGTTAAAAAATTCTATTTTAATACTTTGTTTGTACATTATGAATTTTTTTTTTAAAAAACCCTATGCAATAAATCTATTATCGAAATCCATAAATATGTAAAGTTTGAATGTTTTAGAAATATAAAATAATGTAAAAATGGGTTAATAAAGTAAAGAATATTAAAAATGAAAAAAGCGAACCCATTAGGGAAAAAAGTGACAAAACATTATTTAAAAGCTATATCAGAAAAAATAATTTAAATAATATACATTATATTTTATTTTTAAATTTTGTTTTTGTTAATATAAATAAGTTTATTATATTAACAATTATTCCAATTATATCTTATTGGTAAAAAAATTTTTATGATATTTTTTTTAAAATTAATCTTATTATTTTTAAATATAAAAAATTATTTAATTTCAACATTTTATTTTGAAATTTGAAATTTTTTTAATTTCTTTTTAATCAAAAGTATACATTAAATCAAAATGAAAAATTTTATTGGTAAGTTACTCTTAAAAAAATATTTTTAAAAAAAAAATTTAGAGTAAAAACCCCAATTTTTGGGGAATTTATTGTATGAGATTGTTAAGACGCTGTGAAAAATATATATATTATATATATTTATAATTTTATATTTTATATTTATATTATGTTGATACTAACTTTTAAAAAAAAAAAAATTTAATTTGTTTCTTTAAATATTAATAAACGTCATTTTACTTTTGTATATTTACCAAAAATATATTTTTGCCCAATAAGCAAAAAAATCATATATTTTAGCCTAATAAGCAAATAACCCTCGTTAAAAAATTATGCCTGTTTGCAAGTACAGTTTTAACCAATAATTTTAACCCTAGCTACATTTACTCATACTTTACAATTCAACCAATAAAAAAAATGTTGACATCATTATAGGGAAACAAGGAAACAGGTATTGTCAGGATCTATTTCCATAAATTTAATGCTTTTTTTTGCCTGCAAGCCAACTTCACCTTGCAGTTCGTTGACGCTTTCATGAAATTTTTTAGTTTTCCTTTATGGAATTTCAGCAATATCACTACATCAGAACCTGATGGAAAAAAAGGGAAAACAAAGAAAAATTGAAAAGAAAATTGTGAAATGGTAAAGGAGGGAAAATCGTGCATTATTTTCCAAAGAACAATTACAAAAAATATATAAATTAAGTTATAATTGCTAAAAGTAAAGAGAAATCTACAAAAAACTTCAAGAAAATATATCTTTAGCAACATATGACACACTCTCATTATTTGATACTTAAAACTTGTAGAATGTATGAAGATAAAAAGAAAATATTAAAAAAAAAAAAACATAAACACTAATACGGCTATTGTCCTTAATAAGCAACCACGAATTATGTCCCACCCGTGGGAGCTATTTCACACTATATTGAACTTCATCTTGCTGTTGACGTGGGGGAGAAAAGAACATTTTGTTCATGTTCGAAATAATGTAGCAAATATTACTTTCAACAAGTGAAATTTTTCATTTCTTTTTTAATGATGTAATTTAAAACATATTCCACGTCACAAAAAAAAACCCCTTAAACCCATAGTATCTGAAAATTTTTGGGGAAAGAGGGGCCCAAAATTTACTTGATTGACATGAGAAATGAAAAAAGATTCTTATTATAAATATATATTAAAAATTTTCAAGATCATCTGACAAAATTTTCAATATTAAGAGCATTGCGAAATAAAGAAACAATTACAATTGCACATCAATTTTTAGATATTTTTACCCAAAAATAGGTGCACAAAAACATTACAGAGTGACAAAGGTTTTAGAATTTGTTAATGAAGTTATAAGAAATTTTGACTACAAATTTGGGCCGATCTACTCATTTAGCATGGCAAACCTCGTCTCCACAAAGTTAAGGAAGTGTAGAAAGAGGAAATGGCGATGTTATTGAAGTAAGTATTAAAGATTTTTTATTTTTTTTCCTTAAATAAAAATGATCACTTCCTATATAGAATAAAAAAATGTGTACAATAATTTTACAACATTTTTGGAAAATACTTAATTTTTAAAATGAATTTTTGCTAAAATTTACCAGTTTTACATATTTGGTATTATAAATAATTTTAAATTAAATAATTATTTTTAATATAGTTTTTTTTTTTTTGTTATTAGATGTTACGTTGCTGGATGATAGATTATACATGGACGAAGATTGGAAAACAGTGTGTGTTGAGTTCGCAAATCTGTGTTAGTTTACGCACAGATAGCGTCATTTCCCGGTGATCCTTGGGCTGGTTCGTGCTTCAGGGGCA
>NW_026464731.1:0-13757 GCF_026875155.1 Cherax quadricarinatus
TCTACTGGCCCACCAGGGTGACCAGTTGTTGTTTATTTCGGTCGTCTTTTTAAATGTCATAGATTTTTATGTTCTTATTTGAGCTTTTCTGTATTTTCAGTCATGTAAAAGCGTGATCTCTGTGTTTCTATGTGTAACTTCCTTATTTGTTATTTACTGGTGTTATTGTGTTAAACATTGTGATCTTCGCATCACCGGTATTATTATATCTCTGATATAATGCATAACAGGGTTATCGTTGTATTCTTTATATTACTGTATAAAAAAGAGTGATATTTGCTTTTCTAATTTTACCAGTTATACTATTGTGACCTCTGGAGCTCTGGTGTTACTGTGTATAAGCGTAACGTTTATATCTCTGGTATTACTGCATATAACCAGTGATCTTTGTATCTCTGACAGCTCTAGCAAAGGTTTTCTGATAGTCTAGGTAAATACACCTCTTCTATCCATTTCTATATTCAATAGTTTCTCCTATATTAATTATAGAAATTATAAGTACAGGATTTTGTAATCAGAAATTCAAATTCTTTACAGCCATTATACTGAATTCACTTTTCTCTAGCGACTTTAACAAAGTTTTGTTACATCACTTATCAAGGAAGCAGCCTTAGTCTAAACCACCGCAGTGACACTTTTAAAACTCTGTGACCCTTTGCTCAATCTTACATTTGCCTGCACATGTACACTCCTGTAGAGTGTGACTCTCCTTTACTTCACAAAGGTTTGCCTCGTCTCTTTCAAGTATCCTCACCTCTATCTTCCTACATCAGTTCCTTCCCAAGATCTTGTTTACAGGAATTCGTCCGTCTATCTACTGGATGTCTTGCCTTCCCCACTTTCCGGAGGTCCCAGACGACCTTGCTGGATTGGAATTATGTCTTTTCTAACTACGGTCGAGACTTTCCTGGTGGAGGAAATACAGGAGACACAGAGAAATTTGTGTCTATAAATTACACCCACCAAGACAGCCATGAACTTACACCAAGACTCCCGGATATCGTTAGTAACGAAAATTTTACTCATACTTACGTCGCAATATATATCTTTATTAATATATATATATATTTCAGTTACGTAGCAGAAAAAGCGTTTGTCTGAATGTTGTATTGTGTGTAAATGACTGCCAAATTCTTAATCTAATTGTCAACCTACGTGAAGATATGTTTAAAAATTATTTTCTTTTGTTAAATTGTCTTTTGGGGTATACAGCACGCGCAGAGCCATAAAAAGCGCGCGGGAAGCACGCGCACCCCACACACGAAAAACACAACACACACATACACACACACACACACACAAACACCAAACCCACACCCCACACACACCAACACACAGTACGGTATCGTGGTATCTGTTAATTTTTATGGTATTATATCACCCTAAAAGGGCCCTCTCTCTCTCTTCCCCCTCTCCCCTCCCTTTCTCTCCTTAAATCTCCTTCCCCTCTCTCTCTTTTCTCCTCTCTCTCCCCCTCTCTCTCTCCTCTCCTCCTTTTCCTCTCTCTCTCACACACACAAAACCCCCGTATATACAACAGGGCCCAGTGTCAATCGGGCATGTGCCTAGGACAAAATGGTAACCGCACACACACACACACACGCACACAAAACACACACCCACCCCACACAAACAAAAACCCCCACCCCAAAACAAAACCCCACACACAACACACACATACACCTACACACACATACACACACAGACACACAAACACACACTACACACACAATAGTCCAGGAGCTTTTTTACACATCCCTACAAAAAACAAATTTGGCGATACACCACACAGTTTTGGGAATAAGGGGGAAAAAGAGGGAAGGGGGGGGGGGGCAATAATTAAGGATTTAATTTCATAGACCCGAATAAGAAAAAAAAAAAAAATTAGTGGCAACTTTAAATGTAATTTTTTGCTGCATTGTGACTCCAAACTTTAATGTTTACCTTGTTGAACTACAAAATGGGCCCCCAAGATGGGCTGGGTGTTGTGGATGTTTCCACGTAACACTGTGGATGTTGTGGATGTTTTTAGCGTAAGAAATGTGGAGTTGGGGATGTTTCTAGGTAACACTGTTTGTGCTATGGGGTTTTCTTGAACACGTGAATGTTGTGGTTTTTTTTTGTTTAAAACTGTGAATGTGTGGGTACTTCCAGCGGAAAAACTGGGGAATGTTGTGGTTTTTTTTCTTTGGTAAAAAACTGTGAAAAATTTGGATAATTTTTCCCGGTTTAACACTGTTTTAAAGTTTTTGGGTGTTTTTAGCGTAACACTGTGAATGTTGTGGATGTTTCTAGCATAACACTGCGAATGTTGTGGATGTTTCTAGCGTAACACTGTGAATGTGTGGATACTTCCAGCGGAACACTGTGAATGTTGTGGATGTTTCTAGCGTAACACTGTGGAGGTTGTGGATGTTTCTAGCGTAACACTGCGAATGTTGTGGATGTTTCTAGCGTAACACTGTGAATGTGTGGATACTTCCAGCGGAACACTGTGAATGTTGTGGATGTTTCTAGCGTAACACTGTGGAGGTTGTGGATGCTTCTAGCGTAACACTGTGGATGTTGTGGATGTTTCTAGCGTAACACTGTGAGTGCTGACAACGTTTCTAGCGTAGCACTGTCAATGTTGTGGATACTTCAAGCGGAACACTGAATGTTGTGGATGTTTCTAGCGTAACACTGTGAATGTTGTGGATGTTCCTAGCGTAACAATGTGAATGTTGTGGATGCTTCTAGCGTAACACTGTGGATGTTGTGGATGTTTCTAGCGTAACACTGTGAGTGCTGACAACGTTTCTAGCGTAGCACTGTCAATGTTGTGGATACTTCCAGCGGAACACTGAATGTTGTGGATGTTTCTAGCGTAACACTGTGGATGTTGTGGATGTTTCTAGCGTAACACTGTGAATGTTGTGGATGTTCCTAGCGTAACACTGTGGATGTTGTGGATGTTTCTAGTGTAACATTGTGAATGTTGTGGATGTTTCTAGCGTAATACTGTGGAGGTTGTGGATGTTTCTAGCGTAACACTGTTAGTGCTGTGGACGTTTCTAGCGTAGCACTGTGAATGTTGTGGATGTTTCTAACTTAACACTGTGGATGTTGTGGATGTTTCTAGCGTAACACTGTGAATGTTGTGGATGTTTGTAGTGGAACACTGTGAATGTTGTGGATGTTTGTAGTGGAACACTGTGGATGTTTCTAGCATAACACTGTGGATGTTATGGATGTTTCTAGAGTAACACTGTGGATGCTGTGGATGTTTCTAGCGTAACACTGTGGATGTTGTGGATGTTTCTAGCGGAACAATGTGGATGTTGTGAATGTTTGTAGTGGAACACTGTGGATGTTGTGGATGTTTGTAGTGGAACACTGTGGATGTTGTGGATGTTTGTAGTGGAACACTGTGGATGTTTCTAGCATAACACTGTGAATGTTATGGATGTTTCTAGAGTAACACTGTGGATGCTGTGGATGTTTCTAGCGTAACACTGTGGATGTTGTGGATGTTTGTAGTGGAACACTGTGGATGTTGTGGATGTTTGTAGTGGAACACTGTGGAACTTGCACTTGGCAATAATTCACAAAATTTTGTCCTGGTTACCGTACACGAGCGTTGAAATTGAAATCCGTTGAAATTCAAAAAGCTTGAAATAGAAAAAGGACCAGAGACGCACTCAAAGGTACCGAAGGTTCCAGATAGGGAAATTAGATAAAAAACAATTACATATATGGAAAAACAACAGATTAACATATCTGGTAGGTCAAAAGAGAGACATCTACAGGAGAATAAATAAGGCAGAAGGGCACTTAACAAATCAGTATATTCAATTAAAAAGAGAAATTTAACAAACGGAATAAGAAAAGTCAAAAGACATTATGAAGTTAAAGTCGCAATGAACTCGAGGAATAACTAAAGGATTCTTTCATGTAAATAAGAGAAAGATTATGGACAAGATAGATCCACTTAAAAGTTGCTCAGGTTAACTGACTGAGTAAAGTAAAAGGACACAAGTGCAACTAATGTGACATTTTATTGTGGCAACGTTTCGCTCACCAGGAGCTTTGTCAAGCCGTTACAAACAGTACATAGACACAGAGGATATATATAGGCTTAGAGTGAGGTGCAATACTAGTGGTAGAACAATTAAATTACACATGAGTAAATGGATATAAAAGCTAATTGCAAGTTAATTGTTCTACCATATTATATTACTACTACTACTACCACCTGCAATATTATATTACTACTACTACTACCACCTGCAATATTATATTACTACTACTACTACCACCTACAATATTATATTACTACTACTACTACCACCTGCAATATTATATTACTACTACTACTACCACCTGCAATATTATATTACTACTACTACTACCACCTGCAATATTATATTACTACTACTACTACTACCACCTACAATATTATATTACTACTACTACTACCACCTACAATATTATATTACTACTACTACTTACCACCTGCAATATTATATTACTACTACTACTACCACCTGCAATATTATATTACTACTACTACTACCAACCTGCAATATTATATTACTACTACTACTACCACCTGCAATATTATATTACTACTACTACTACCACCTGCAATATTATATTACTACTACTACTACCACCTACAATATTATATTACTACTACTACTACCACCTACAATATTATATTACTACTACTACTACCTCCTGCAATATATTTATTACTACTACTACTACCACCTGCAATATTATATTACTACTACTACTACCACCTGCAATATTATATTACTACTACTACTACCACCTGCAATTTTATATTACTACTACTACTACCACCTGCAATATTATATTACTACTACTACTACTACCACCTGGAATATTATATTACTACTACTACTACCACCTACAATATTATATTACTACTACTACTACCACCTGCAATATTATATTACTACTACTACTACCACCTGCAATATTATATTACTACTGCTACTACCACCTACATATTTATTACTATACTACTACTACCACCTACAATATTATATTACTAACTACTACTACCACCTGCAATCACACCTCACTCTAAGCCTATATATACCATCTGTGTCCATGTACTGTTTGTAACGGCTTGAAAAAGCTCCTGGAGAGCGAAACAATAAAATGTCACAATAAAATTGCCACAATAAAATGTCAATTTTGCCACAATAAAATGTCACTTTTAGTTTGAATTTGGGTTTTCCTTTTTTAATTTACTTTTTTTGTCGGAAATTCCCTATCAAAATATTACAAAATGACTGAGAGTTAGAAACAGATGTCTCATCTTTCAACACTTGTCCAGTAAAGTAAAAAACAAGATCAGTACAGTAACATACAAGAAAATTTAGAGCACAGTAACCACATCAGTACAGTAACAAAAAGTTTCAGTAAAGAAACACAAAAATCAGTACAGTAAGTACCACAGAAGACAGTAAAAAGTAGTAACACAGAAGATCAGTACGTAACACAAAAGAACCAGTACAGTAACAAGAATTCAGTACAGAAACCCAATAAAAGTTCAGACGTACGTAGAAACAGAAATCTTTAAAATAGAAAACACAAAAGATCGCACAGTAACACAAGAAGATCAGTACAGTAACAAAAAGGGAAACCAGTACAGTAACTAGAAGATCAGCCCTTACAGAAAGGCACAGAAGTTTCAGTACAGTATAACACAAAAGGATCGTACAGTAAACAAAAAGACTACAATAACGAAGAGTAAGCAAAAAAAAAACAGAAGGTACAGTTCAGTAAAAAACAGAAGAGAAACAACTCAGTAACCCCACCGGGGTTTTACTTTTCAGGGAGGGAGGAGTGGGAATAACATCACCTTTTCTATTTGTCAGGGAAACTGGAGGGGGAAATAACACCACCTTTGGCTACTGTCACGGGGGTTTTGGAGTGGGATTTTAACATCACCGTGGCTACAGTCAAGGAGGCTGGAGGGGGGAAAAAACCGCCACCGTGGCTACTGTCAGGGAGGTTGAGTGGCAAAACATCCCTTTGGTACTTCAGGGGGGGGCGGGAGTGGGAAAAAACGCCAACCGGGGCTACTGTGGGGAGGCGGGAAAGTGGGAATAACATCACCGTGGCTACTGCAGGGGGGGCGGGGAGGGGGAAAAACATCCCCGTGGCTACTGCAGGGACGTGGAGTGGGAATAACATCACCGTGGTTTCTGTCGGGGGAGGGGGAAGGGGGAAAAATACATCCCCGGGTGGCTACTGTCAGGGGGCTGGAGGGGGAAATTAAGCCACAATAGCTACTGTTAAAGGGTCGACGATTTAAATCCAAATCATAAATTCCAAATCTTGAATTATGAATAGAAATTTAATAATAATAACAATAAAATTATTTGCGACCATTTCGCCTAAAGAGTTTTCCTCTGAGTTACCAGACCTTGCCACGTGGAGGCCAGTGGTTCGTTTTTAAAGGTTTCCCCCCCCCCCGCCTTCCCCAGGTTCATGTGCCCCAGGAATCCTTTCCGTGGGCCCCCGGATGTCCCCCCCCTTTCCACTTCCCAAGGGTCACCCTCGCCTCTCCTCTCCCTCTGCCTTCCAGCCCCCACCCTTTCCCCCGGGTTCATGTGCCCAAAATTTCCTTTCCGTTCGCCCCCGGGATTCCCCCCTTTCCCCCCATTTAAACCCAAGGCCCACCCAAAAAACCAAAAAAACCCCTTCCCCAAGTTCATAAATCCAGGAATCCATCCGTTCGCCCCCGGTGTTTTCCCCTTTCCCACTTACCTAAGGTCGGGGGTGCCTTCCCCGGATCAGTGTCCCCCAGGAGTCTGTTGTTTCACCTGAGTGGATTTCCCTTTCCCCCACTTCCTCTGATTCAGGGGGAAATTTTGTTTTCCTTTAAAGGCGGGTATCCGGGGAATCCATCCTCTCCCGCCGGATGTTTTCCCCTTCCCCATTTAAAACCCCCAAGGTCAGCCCCCAAACTTCACGTTTTCCCATCCCTTTCCCCAAAGGATCATTTTATCCAGGAACCCTTCCTTTCTACCCCCGGAAAAATTTTTCCCCTTCCCCCCCTTACACAAGGTCAGCCTAAAACTTACGTATTCGGCCTTCCCTTTGGTTCATGAACCCCAGGATCCATCCCTCCCCTCCGGATTTTCCCCCCCTTCCCCATTTACAAAAAGGTAAAGCCTCAACCACAACCCCCCCAATTTTTATGAATCCGGGAAATCCATCCGCTCGCTCCGGTTGTTTTCCCCGTTCCCCCCTTAAACCAAAGGTGGGCGGTCCCTTCCCCGGATCAGTGTTCCGGAGCCCCACTTGTGCCCCCTGTGGACCCCCTTCCCCCCCATTTCCCCTCTGAGTCAGGGTTTTTCCCTTTGCTTTCCTTGGATCATGTACCCAGGAACCCAAATCCGTCTACCGCCGGATGTCCCCCCTTTCCCCCCCATTTACAAAAGGGTCGGGCCTCAACCACAACCTTCCCCAAGTTTAGGAATCCGGGAAATTTCCATCCCTCCCCCCTCCGGATTTTTTCCCGTTCCCCATTTAAACCTAAGGTCGGCGGTCCCTTTCCCCGGATCGTGTCTCCGGGGAGCCCACTTGTTTCCCCTGATTGGACTCCCCCCTTCCCCGTTCCCCGAGTCAGGGGTGCCTTCCCAGATCAGTGTCTCCAGGAGTCCACTTATGCCCCAGATGGACCCCCCTTCCCCCATTTCCCCCCAGAGTCGGGCGGTCCCTTTCCCCGGACAGGTCTCCAAAAGCCCAAACTTATGTCACCTCAGATGGACCCCCTTTTTCCCACTTCCCCAGAGTCAGGGGTTGCCTTCCCGGATCAGTGTCTCCAGGAGTCCACTGTGCCCCACCTCGGGTTTGGACCCCCTTCCCCACTTCCCCAGAGCCAGCGGTCCCTTTCCCCCGGTTTTCAGTGTCTTCAGGGGTCCATTTTATGTCACCTCCGAGGGGATTTCCCTTCCCCCCATTTCCCCCAAGGGGCAGGGGGTTGCCCCCTTTTCAGTGCCCCCCCCGCTGCATGGAAATTTGGGTCTTGTCTAGCTGGTCAAGGGAAAGAAACTGCCCAGGTGGGTGGAATTACTGGGGGGTACACACACAGAAAACCGCGTTTCCCGTAATTACACCCACCAAGACAGCCTGGACCGTAAAGGGCAGCTAGACGCCAACCCCAAACTGCCTCACAGTTCCGCCACCCCCCCGAGAGGCTAATTTTAAATAAATTTTTTTAAAACCTTTTTTTATTCCCCCCAAAAATTTTTGTCTAAATTCGAGATTTTTTTTGTTTATTTTTTCAGTTTTTAAATTTTTGTAAAATGTTTTATTTTATGTAATGAATTTCCAAGTGTTTTAAGAAAATTTTCCACCTCCCCCAAAAAATGTATTAAATATTACAATGTTTTTTATTTTTATTTTTTTTATTGGGCTTTTCAAAAGACATTGGGAAAAACTAACAACGCACAAAAAATACACCAAAATATTTTTTTTAAAAACATTTATAAGCTAGTTTACGGGTTTTTTTGACGACATTCTTCGCACAAAGGCTGTTTTTAGTGTGTAAAGTACATAAATTTAAATTTAAAAGAGGGGGGCCGGGAAAAAGTAAATTTTCCCCACAAAATAATTTTTTTAATAAAATCGGAACCTTTACTAAACCCTTAAAACCCAAAAATTGCTTCCCCGAGGAAAAAAACATCGGACTATAATTTAAAAAAAAAGAAAAAAAAAAAAAAAAAAAAAAAAAAAAAAAAAAAAGATTCCCCCCCCAAAAAATTTTTGCCACCAGGAAAAACCCACCCCCCCCCCCCCAAAAAGTTAAAGGGCCCTTACATTTCACATGGGCACCTAAGCCACTGAAGATTGAGATGCCTTTCTTAATTCTACCCTGTAAGTCAAGAACAAAGCTTAACGCCGGGTTTGGGAAAAGGGAGGCATTTAAAAATTCCCAAACAAGAAAAAAATAAAACGAGTCCGTTTTTTGGGGGAAAAAACCCCCCCACCAGTGTTTAAGGGTTTTGGTTAGGTAAAAGGGTTTGTCAGGAAACAGGACAAGTGTTTCCTGACGCGGGGGCTTCCCATTATGACCCTGTTGGGGTTTTTGGGGCACTGACCGAGAGGGGCCCTTTCCCCTGGCTTACCGGTCCACCCCCTTTAAAATTATGGTAGTGTCAGGGGGAAAAAATTAAAAATTTTAAAGTAATTCTAAACCATTTTGGAAAAAAAGTTTTCGGACAGCAGCTTCCATTTCCCTTTAAAAATACAAAATTTTTTTTGTAGGATACACAGTAAAATTTTTTAAAGCGATGAGAGGAAACCTTTTTACAGTTGTCAAACAGAAAGAAAATTTTGGGAATTTGGGGTTTGAATTTTTTGCATTAGGGCATGCAAATAGTGCCAAAAAATCTTTTCCCCCGGGGTACAACAAAATCACACTGAAAAAAAATTTTAAAACCAGACAATATGGTGTTCTCAAGCAATAAAAGGGAAAAATTTTAAAAAAGTAAATTTAAAAAGTTTGAGAATGTTCCCACTTGAGTCTTTCCCTTTGTTTAAAATTAAAAACAGCGGGGGGTTTCAGCTAAACCCCCCAAAAATTTTGCCCCTTTGCTAACCGCTAATCCTCTTTTCTAAAAAATTGGCTCAGGTAAAAGCCCAAAAAAACCCCTAAATTTTTCACTGTAAAGGGGCATTTACAGTTTCTTTGTTAGTGTCAAGTAAAAACTCACCAAATGCAGCTAAAATAATAACATGGAAAATTTAATCCTGAAGCAAAAGGTGGGGTTTAATGTTAAGTGAATGTGTTTTGGGAAAGTTTTAGTGGTGGGAAAAATTTTTGGGTTTGGGGGTTTTGTAATTAGGTGGGAAAACACTTTTTTTTGGGGGAAGGTTTCAGTGGGGGAAAATTTGAAATGCTTATGTAAAAATAAAGTGGAACTTTTCCCCCACCTCAGCAACACAGCAAGCAAAGTCCCCGTTTAAAAAGAAGAGTTTTAAAATAATGCAGAAAAAAAGGGACGGCAAAACGCAAAGAACAGTGGAGAAAAAAAAATAACAGGAAAATTACTACTGTAAACAAGGCAAGGATTGGGATACTAACACATAAATATTAGTGTTGGTGTATTGCCTGTTTTATTATACCAAGCAATTAAAATGTTAAAAATTGTGATTGATCGAGTGACGGAAAACACAAAAAATAAGTAATGAAGAACTGTTAGAAAAGTACCTTCCCCCCTAATAAAAAAATAGAAAAACACAAAACTGTACAGTCCCGTAACACACCCAAAAACAAAACTGTAACACATAAGGGAAAAAAACAGTAATATACGCCCGAAAAAGTACAGCATTTCATAAATACACAAAAAAAACAAACAAGAACCAAAACAATAAAAAAAGGGGAAAAGTAGAGCAAGATAAAAGTAATAATAAAACAGCAAAATTGAAAACATTTAAAAAAGAGTTTAATGGCCAGGCTGTAAAATCAACATCAACAACACTTTTGCGAGAGGTTGACTCTCCCCGTTTGTACAAACCCTTTTTTTCTTTCCCCTTTTTTTTTGTGTTTGTGAATAAATTTTTTTTTAATTTTAGTTTAAGTTGAGAGAAGTGGGAAGGGCGGGGAAAAAATTTAAAAATTATGTAATAATTTACAAGATTTTTTTTTTGTATATCCAGTACCAAAACCTCTTTAAAATGTTATTCCTTTATCTTCCCAAAATTTTTTTCATTAAGGGTATCTAGAAAATACTATGTAACAGCATTCTACATCCCGATTTTTCAGAATTATATTAAAATATATAATATAATTTAAATACAAACTGGAAATCACATATCACTACACATCACTAAAAACACTGCAAAATCACAGTCATTACTCTAAATACAAATCATTACTGCAAATCACAAAACACCCGCAAACCATAGTTTCATAACTATTGTTATCAAGTAGGAGGTAATTTATCTCGAATTTTTAATAGTCTGGTGAACCAGCAGGTCCCTCAGACTTCACTCTAATATACTATATAACAGATACACTTATAAGGGAAGGTGTGGTCGGATGAATGTCTGTGTGAGAAAGTACACATATGTGCATGAGAATGTTTGCACACATGTAAGTGACACAGGAGTTGGATATTAAGTTTATATACTGTGCTGGGGAAATTGTGTTTTATATATATTCAAAGGCTGGTCTCAGACGGGGCCTCGGGGGCGTTGACCCCCGAAATTCTCTCCATGTATATATCCACAGTGGAACGAGAGAATTGTGTTTTGTGGGATATGTGTGCGTGTGTGTGTGTGTGTGTGTGTGTGTGTGTGTGTGTGTGTGTGTGGTGTTGTGTGTGTGAGCGAGCTTTTGATTGCAATTCATATTAGTGTAAGAGGTTGATGAGTGTTTTTTATATAATGTTTGTGCGTGCGTGCAGTTGCGTTGTTTTGTGCGTGTATGAATGATGGTGACCACGCAGGCTGCCGTTGCACAAATGTGCAAATGAGAGTGAAATAAAGTGTGTGTAAGTTTTTTTTTTGGTACAGATATACATAAATAGTTACACAAATGATCATGCAAAGTAACATATGCGTAAATTACCCAGGATAACCTAAAAGTCAGACAAAGTGATATATTTCCATTGTGCGCGGCGCTTGTAACTCACGCGCGTCTTGCGAATATACAGGATAAAAAACCAAATGAAAATAAAAGTTCCCAACACTTTTTTACAGTTCTCGTGGAGGTGGACAAACACACTAACAAACGAGCACTATAAACATACACAAAAACATTCAAAAAACACACTTGAACTGCTAATTAATTAAAAAATTTATATTTAATAGAAAAAATTGTATAATATAAATAGAACTCCCAAAATTTCACTGAGTGACCAGGCCTTGGTGGGCGAACTGGACGGTAGCTTGGCTGCGTCTGGCTGATCTACGGTCTAAACTGTCTTGGTGGTGTAACTACAGGACGCAGTTTCTGTGTGTCCCCCCTGTAATTCCACCCACCTGGACAGTCTCTACCGTAGACCAGCTAAACAAGGCCTCGTTCTCATCTGGCTAGATCACGGAGGGTGGCTGAGCTGACTTCGGGATACATAACCTGGGGAAGGCTGAGGCTGGAAGATATCCTAAGGGAAGTGAGGAAGGGGAGACATCCGGGGGCCCACGGATGGATTCCTGGACACATGGACCTGGGAAAGGCAAGGATACTTTGGGGAAGTGGGGAAGGGGGAATATCTGAGGCGGACAGATGGACTTCCGGACTCCTGGACCTGGGAAACAAGGAGATACTGGTTGCTAAGGCAGACCCTGGGATAGTGGAGAAGGGAGAACATCTGAGGGGACACGGATGGACTCCTGGACACATGGACCTGGGAAAGGCGAGAGCACCTTGGGGAAGCGGGGAAGGGGGAGGGGGGAATATCTGAGGCGGACTCCTGGGAAAGAAGGAGATACTGGTTGCTAAGGCAGACCCTGGGAAAGTGGGGAAGGGAGAACATCTGAGGGGACACGGATGGACTCCCGGACACATGGACCTGGGAAAGGCGAGAGCACCTTGGTGAAGTGGGGAAGGGGGAGGGGAGAATATCTGAGGCGGACTCCTGGGAAAGAAGGAGATACTGATTGCTAGGCGACCCTGGGAAATGGGAAGGGAGAACACTGAGGGGACACGGATGGGCTCCCGGACACTGGACCTGGGAAAGGGGGAGCACCTGGGAAGGGGGGGGGAAGGGGGGGAAAAATCTGAGGCGGGCTCCTGGGAAAGAAGGAGTGCTGGTTGCTAAAGGGGACCCTGGAAAATGGGGAGGGGGAAAAATCTGAGGGGGGCACGGATGACCCCCGGAAACCCTGGCCTGGGAAAGGCGAGACACCTTGGGGAAGTGGGGAAGGGAAGGGGGGGAATACTGAGGCGGACTCCCCCCGGGGAAAGAAGGGATGCGGTTGCTAGGCAGCCCGGGGGAAAATGGGGGAAGGGGGAAAAATCGAAGGGGCACGGATGGACTCCCCCGGGAAAAGGACCCGAGAAAGGCGAGAGCACCTTGGGGGGAAAAGGGGGGAAAGGGAAAGGGGGGGGTATCTGGGAGGACCTGGGAGATAAGGAAAAACTGGTGTAAGGCAGCCCGGGGAAAATGGGGAAGGAGAACATTGAGGGGACACAGATGGGGCTCCCGGACCTGGACCTGGGAAAGGCGGGGGAAACACCTTTGGGGAAGTGGGAAGGGAAGGGGGGGAATATTGAGGCGGACTCCCGGGAAAGAAGGAATATGGTTGCAAAAACATTTGGGAAAGTGGGGAAGGGAGAACATCTGGGGGACAGGATGGACTCCCGGACACCCCGGACCCGGGAAGGCGAGAGCACCTTGGGAAGTGGGGGGGGGAGGGGGGGGTTTTTGGGGTGGATCCGGGGAAAAAAGGGGAAAATGGTTGTTAAGGGAGCCCTGGGAAAGGGGGAAGGGAGAACATCGAGGGAACGGTGGACTCCCCGGGCACATTTTACTGGGGAAAGGCGAGAGACCCTTGGGAAGTGGGGAAGGGGAAGGGGGGGAATATCTGGGGTGGACTCCTGGGAAAGAAGGAGATACTGGTTGCTAGGGGAAACCCCCGTGAAAGTGGGGGGGGAGAAATCTGAGGGGGGCACGGTGGACCCGGGCACATGGACCCGGGAAAGGCGGAACACCTTGGGAAGTGGGGAAGTGGGGAAGGGGAAGGGGGGGAATATCTGGGGCACTCCCCAAAAAGGGGGGGCT
>NW_026464733.1:0-13527 GCF_026875155.1 Cherax quadricarinatus
GCCTATAGCAGGAATGTATAGACTCTGAAATTCAGGCTTAACCCGGTTTCGTGAGTGTGATATTGTTTTTTTGGAATGAAGGGAAGGTAATTCTGTGGGTCATCATAATGTTTCCCGAAAGGGATCGATATTGTAGTTAAAGAGGGTTATTTTATTTTTTGCACTGTTTTTTTTGCTTGGCTGCTGTATAGTAATTAATTTACTTTTAGATTCGTTATTTCATTTAGAAAAAAGTTTACACGGGATCGGCCTTAACATGGGATGAGAAAAATTTTGCAAACTTGATTTTTGAGTAAAATAAATGAGAGTTATTGAATCACAACAGGGAATACAGTCCAGAAACCCAGGCAAACAGAAACCAGCCTGGCCTAATGCACTTGGTATCTGCAGAAGGGGAAATCTGGAAAAACAGACAGGCGTGCAACTATGACTACCCAAAAATCCCATGCCCTTTGAAAACGGAAATTTGCAAACCCCCTTTCCCTGTAAGTTTTATTACCCGAAATGGTACCTTTTCAGTACAGAAAGACGTGCAAAATTTAAATTTGCCAGGAAACACCATCAAAAGGGGTACAAAAAAAACAAAACCCAGGCCAGGGAAAAACCTGGTTAGCCACCCCATCAAGGGGGAAAGGTTTTTTTAGTCCCAGAACGAAAAAAAAACTGGCGGAAAATGGCAAAAATCATCCCCAAACCCAGTCATTCTGGAGTGGAACCACGTCTTTGGGCCTCCCTCCAAAAACCAAAGATACAGTACAATGCCAAAAAAAAAAACCCCCCCCCCCAGTACCAACAATACCACCAAAATCCGAGGCAATTCTTTAAAAATAACGGGGTCTAAAGCCAGCAAAACAACAAAATCCTTTCATTGTGGATTATTTGCAGAGGCAAAGGCAATGTTCGCAGCTTTCACGGACCCACATAAGGATCCTTGGACAACGAATATGGATCCCGGGTTAAAACCTATACGACGTGCAGGTGAACAGGCAAAAGGGGGGGGGGTTTGGCCTGTAATTGCAGAGTCCTTGTTTGCACGAATGCTTAATGCCTAAAAGGGTTTGGGAAGTTTTAGCGTAAAGGTCAAAACCCAAAAAACCTGTCATTTGGTGTCTACAACCCCTCCGGAGCAACACCCCGCTTTTCCGGAACAGCTTTAAAAAATTGCCACTGTCGGGAAAAATCTTCCACTCCTGCCCCCAACAACTTGCTCCTGGGGATTTAAAACTTAAGGTCCCTTTAAAATGGAGGAATATAGCAAAAAATATTTTTGCGTAAAAACGCAGGAGGAGCTCTGATAAAAAGTCACCTACACCAGTTTTTTAAATCTCTGCAAAAAATTCTTTTTAAAACCAGCAAAAATAGAGCCTACTAGACGGGGAAAATACACTAGACCTCATCTTCACTAAAAAGAGATCTGTAAGAAATGTCCCATATCAAAAAAAATAACTCAATCACAACAAAAATTGGGGTTCGCATGTATGTGTGGACCCCCGACCAACATAATGAGACATCACAGGGGAGCATTCCCCAAATTCAACTTAAAATAAAAAAAACAAAAGGGGCCCAAGTAAACCAAGTCCTACCGATAAAGGGGGAAATATACTAAGCAACCAGACCCCAATTTATGCCTAAAACAGTTTAAACTTGGGGGCACTCGAGTATCACAAGGTTTTTTCCTCTAAGAAAAAGGGGAGTAGATGTAAAATGAAAAAGCCCGGCGCTCCCTTTACGGGTTTCGGAAAAAAAATAACAGGGGCAAAAAGGGGTAATTATCTAAAAAGCATAGGAGCCACGGGCAGAAAAATAGCAAGCATCAAATTTAAGCTAAAGGAATCTTTTAGAGCCCGGAATCGCGGGAAGAACTAAAAGCATAAATGAAATCGAAAAAAACCCCCAAAATTTCTTCTCCTAGCCAAAAAAAAGTCAAAACCACGTCCGTTTTGGGGCCCCTATTTAAAAGAGGGGTCCTACACAGTTGACAGCAAGGAAATGAGTACTACTAAAACTCAATATGACTCATTTTTTACAACCGCAATAAGACTGGGGTCGAAAAAAAATGAATTTTTTATGGAGAGCCACAAAATTGGTTAACCAAGCCAAACCCAATGTTATCCTGACGCCAAATGACTTCGAACAGGCTATAAAATATGCCCATGCCTCTGCCCCAGGGCCAGACTCATGGTACTCCCTGTTCTCAGAACTGCAAGAACCCCCTATCACGAGCCTTTTCCATCCTATGGAGAGGGAGCATGGACACGGGGCGTCCCACAGTTACTAAAAAAACAGACATAGCCCCACCCACAAAGCGGGCAGTAAAGCAAAGCAAAGAACTACAGACCGATACACAACCCCTACATAAAAATCTTTAAAGGTCCAAGAAGCAAGATCCCCACCCATTAGAAACCCATCTTACACAACCCCCGGGGAACTGGGTTTTTGAACAGACGCTCCTGTCTGGTTTAAAATATTGATCACACACAAGGTCCTAAAAGCACTAAAGATAAAAAGAATTTTATGTAATATAACAGACTTTGCAAAAAGCCTTCGACAAGTCTGACCATGGCGTAAAAGGCACAAAATGCTGCAAAGGGAAAAACAGGAAAAATTTGGTCGATGGATCATAATTTCCCAAACAGAACCAGAAGTATCGTCAACAGAGTAAAGTCCCGGGGCTACGGGGAAAAACTTGTTCCTCAAGGGACAGTACTCGCCCCATCTTGTTTCCCCATCTCATACCCAATAGACAAGGTCACCACAGCACCGTGTCTTCCTTTGCAGTGACACCCCAAAACCCTGACAGGCCTTTCCATTCAGACACGCAAGGCCCAGGCGGACACAAACCCAATCTTTTAGTGGGCTGAGAAAACAAAATGAAGTTTTAAAGATGAGAAATTTCAATTACTAATATGGTAAAACACAGGAAATTAAAAACTTCATCAGAGTACAAAACAAATTCGGCCACAAAATAGAGCGAAAAACCCAAAGTCAAAGACCTGGGGGGGATCATGCGGAGGGTTCACCTCAAGGACCCAAACATTGTATCAATCGCATCTGCTAAAAAAGACAGGTGGATAATGAAACCCTTTAAACTAGGGAGGCCAAACCCATGATGACACCTTTAGGTCACTTGTTTATTAGGCGGGAAAATTGCGCAACTAAAAGCACCTTTTAAGGGGAGGGGGAAATTGCTGACCCCAAAAATGAAGAGAAACCCTTTACGGCGCGCATAACAGATATGAAACACCTCAATTTCTGGGATGCTTGAGGTTCCTAAAAGTTTCCCTGAATGCAGGGGGGAGAGATACTGATTATTACACCCGGAAATCCTAGAGGGACTAGTACCGAATTGCCACGAAAAATCAATCATTTGAAAACAAAAGACTTTGGGAGAAGCAGATTCCCCCCCTGAAAAGCAGGGGTGTCACTAGCACGTTTAAAAGACCAGCAAAAGTGTCGGGGGCCCCAGACGTTCAACTGCCTCCCACAAAATAAGGGGGGGTTAACCCAAAAACCCCTGGCAGTCTTAAGCGAACTGGACAAGCACCCAAAGGCGGTTTTTCCCGACCAGCCGGTGTGGGTCGTACTTTGGTTTGCAGCAGCCAGCAGCAAAGCCCGGTTGATCAGGCTCTGACCACCGGAGGCCGGGGCACGACCGGGGCCCCGGGGGGGTTGACCCCAACCTCTCCAGGTAAACTCCCGGGCTCCAATTATGAAAAAGACTGTAGTTATTCTAAATCATTGCAAATCCAAAAGAATATGGATTATTACAGACAGAAAATTTATTATACAATTTTAAATTCTAAAGGATATCTGTAGCTGTCATAAACAAAATTTAATTTTATATACAAAACTACTTTGCTGAGCAAGCAATTTTGCTACTCCCTTTATCACGTAAAAAAAGGTGGTTAGGCCTGGCACCAGCATTACTTTACATCCCCGTGCATTGTAATTGTCATTCTAAATTTGACAAAATTTGTAGCAAGGTATTTGGACATACTTTGTTAACAATTTGAATGGGTTGTTTGAGCTGCTTTATTTTATTTGCCACTTTTAAAAATTTCAGTTGTAATTGATTTTCCCTACATGTAACGGGCCGGGAAAGGGTTGAATCACCGCTTGTTTTTGGTAATTTTTAGTTATTTTTCTTTTTTTTTTTAAAAACACCTACAGGGAGACTAAAAATTTTTATTTTTAACCTAAACAAACAGGCACTGCTTCATAAAGGGATCTTTGATTGCCATTTGCATTTAATATAGCGTGCTCACACGTTTGCTGGTATGTTGCATAAACATTGAAAATTTTGCATTAAAGTACAATTTACCCAGCATATTTAACTCACCCTCACCTCACTTAGCAACATATCCATTTACCGATGCCAAAGATGACGACGGGTTTCCTGGTCAGTATTTATACCTAAATAATGTATTTAAGCTGATTTCCTCTTTCTTTTTATTTCGTTTTCAGTACACTACGCTGAACATTGAAAAATTCCCCAGAAATGTTAAAATGGTGAAAAAGGGACATTAAAACAATATCAAAGTTGTTGCCCACAAATCATCCCAAAAAAGAATGCTCCTCACTTAGCAAAAAATTTTGTTTAATGACGGGTCTTAAGAAGGGAACTCCGTCGTTAAGTGGGGGAGAGACTGTATTACGTAATAAAAAGTCCATTGTATTTAGGGCCATTATGTGGAGGTTTATGATTTCTTTACCTGACATGCAAGACAAAAACATTCCCGTATCCCTGAAGGGACATGGTACCCCCCAGTTTTGAACTGCCCTAAATCGACAGTTATGAAAGTATTTTGTAATCTTTGTAAGTGTATTTTTTTTGGGGCGAAAAAAGACTAACAAATTTAAAATTTTCCTTATGGGAATAAATTTGTTCGGTAAAGCACTTTAACAGCCCTTTTGGGAAAAGAAAGTTCGAAACTTTTGGGGACCACTGTAGGGCCCCAATTTATGGTGTTTTGCTAAAACAAATATTAAAAATTAAGACCGAAACTCACTATAGGCCCCCCCCCTTCTAACCTGCCAATGATCACCCCGTGCCTCCCCCTTTTTTACTTCTCAGTGATCACCCCATCCCCCATTATGTCTGTAAAACTTTCCAAAAATTTCATTTTAAATTTTTTCATATTTTTTTAATGTACTCTGAACAGGGACCCCCTTAACGACACTTTGGGTAATGTAAAAATCAATAATGACCGTTTTTGCTCAAAATATTGGCTCGTTAATGACAAAAAAAATACCAGTAAGGATATTCCGCATAATCATACATTTTGCATTCCATTGTTTTTAAGCTTTTAAAGTTTTATAAACCATGGGCCCAAAGAAAACTTAGTGCCACCCTGTGGTAAAGAGGGGGAAATGCTATGAATTTTAGAAAGAGATCATCGAAAATACAAAGGTGGAGTGCGTGTCCCCAAGCTGGCCAAGTTTATAACAAACCCCATACAACAATTGCTACATTTGGCCAACAAAAGGCAATCAAGGGAAAATCTTTTTGTAAAAGGGGAAAAAGTTTACAAAACAGGTTTTCAAATACTCAAAGTTTGCAGTCGAGACTGTTGTTGGTGTGGCAACGAGAAAAAATTACAGGAGTAGGTTTCAATTAAAGTGAAAAGGAAAAAAGGCAGTTGCCAGAAAAGGGTGTTTGAGAGATTTAAGAAGTGTGTGGCATACCAGTGTAAAAGATGTGAGGTCCCAGATCTGAAAAAAAAGGGGCTAAAATATGTGCAAGACTTTAACCCTTAAACTGTCCACACAAGATATAGGGCACATGTGGTGGGCTCCAAACGTAGACCAACATTTCTTTTTTTATTCCTTCAAATTTGGTGAAATTTGGCCTGGTCGCCAGAAATAAAAGAGGGGTCTTGCACCGTGTGCCATATGAAAAAATTGGGGAGCACTTAGTACCTTGGGGGAGACCATTTTAAAACGGCACAGCTAGGGCAAAAGTGTGCAAAAACCCTTTGATCACAGATTCATGTCATATTTAAACACTCACTTTTTAAGAGGAACGAAAAAAAGATTAAAAAAGCATTGTGGGTTTGGGGGGTGTGATTTGGGCCGAAGTTGTGCTACTGGGTAAATGTGTCCCCCTTCTTTAGGGATTGACCTAACTTGGGGGGCATTGGTCTAAATGGGTGTGACTGGACCTCTTTGCTGGGGGCCCTTAGGCCTGCGCAGTGTTCTTTTTTTCTTAGCTTTTGTATTTTGGGTGGCTAGCTGGCTGGCTTTTGCTGTCTCTGTATTGTCTTTTTAGCTGTTATCTATTCTATGTCTATAATCGTCTGTACTCTGCTATTTCAATCTCATTGCTAATTAGCCCATTTGAACCTATTTTCCCAAATTACTCATAAATACAGTTTTATACAAAAGAAAATTTTCCGGATAAACCCCAAAAATTCTAGGCCAAGTGTTATACGGTTATAGATACCCTACCATCCGAATTACAAGAGTTTGGTTCCGAGAAACTGGTCGTAAGTCGAAAATGGGCATAAGTTTAACTTTTCTACTGAAAACAACATAAATTTTGAAAGATTTATTGTTTTTTTTTTGGGATTTTTATGTTCACTTTTTTTTTTTTGCTGTTTGTACTGTATTTTTACTGTAAGGTTTTTGGATAAAAACTGTGTACAAAAAAAAAACTTTTTATTTCCCAGAAATTTGGCTAGAAAACCGGTCGAAGTCGAGTCGTCGAAGTCGGCAGGCAAGTCGGATGGGAGGTGTATAAGACACAAATAAAATTATCAGAAATACATGTCCTTCCAGCAATCAGGGGCGGCACAACACACAAACCAAAAAGGGTTTTTAGCCACCCCCTAGACAGAGACAAGCGAGGAAGACGACCACACAGGGGAAGAAAATAACGAATGGACGACAGATAAGCAAGCTAGGCAAAGAGAGAAAGAGATGACAGATAGAAAAAAGTAAATAGACAGTTTGGGGAGTGGACAGATAGACGCATCAGACGATAGAAGGGCAACAAAAACATGTTTATGACAAGAGTAAAAAACGGTAAAGGGGAAGGTTCCCCCCAAAGGGCACATTCGTCCCTTGCATAACACTATGTTCGGAGGTTCAACCCGTGGTCTAAAACTTGCTGGGGCCCATAAAACTTTTTATATAAGGAGGGCCCCACTTATCGGGGGGTTAGGTTCCCGGGTACCGCCTAAAGCGGAAAGCCGTAAAGGGAACACCCTTTTTTCCCCTTTTAAAAGCAACAAAAACTAGAAAAAAAGTTTCACTAAAAAATATTAGTTAGCAATAGAACCCGGGAATCAAAAAAAAAAAAAAATACAATACACACAGTGCATCATTACTTCCCTTTAAAATATTTATAGTCTTAATCTAGGTGAGACAAGTAGTATTTATTGAAAAGAAATAAAGTGTGGTATGTATGGTAGTCAGCCAGGCTACCATACCGGGCCCAAAACCCACCCACACATACTATTCTATGATATTTAAGCATCCCAGAGCGATAAAATGTATATACAGTTCACTCATTACTTACCTTAAAATATGGGGTGAGATGAGTAGTATTTATTGTAAAAAATCAAGTGTGGTATATTGGTAGTCAGCCGGGCTACCATACCAGAGAGAAAGAATGAGTGCATGAGAGAGTACAGGTGCAGGTTATGTAACAAACCAGGCGAAGGTAAGTTTTGTAAACAGTGTACACGTCTGGTTTGTGTACAAGTTATATTGTGTACAGGTTGTCTCTACATTGATACGGTAGAATAAAAAAAGAAGAACACTCCCATTCTCATGTAACATCATTTGAGAAGAAAATGATGCTCTGAGTGAAGGCAATGGAAGTAAGTCACTCTGACTTTTTTGGGTTATCCTAGGTTCACAACACATATGTTGTTATGTAATTTGTTATGTAATCGTGTTTATTATATAATTTTGAAAAAAATATCACGGGTGGATTAATGAAAATGTGTATATTAACGTAATATACAACATTTAATGATACACCGAGCTCAGAAAAGCGTAAACAAACAAACTGAACAGGTTGTGGACGATCACTCGGTCAGGCGAAATAGACGGTATTAATACATGTCCAGTTTTAGTTCATTCATGTACATTTGTAAGAGTTTGTGAAACTTTTCCCTTATAATATTTTTTAATTATTATTTTTAATAATTAAATCACGAAACAAATACTCTTACACTGTTACAAGTTAGTACGAATTATAGCTATAAAGTGAAGGCATACGAAAGGAATTTTTTTTCTACATTTTATCCCTAGAAAACAGGTGACGGGCTAGAGAAAACGTAATTTTTCCCCAAACACTTCTACAAACCGTTTGGAAACATCTCATTTATATTTGTATAAATTTTTATGCTGTGGGTGCATGTATCATGTTTGTGTGTTACATAATGTTTTTTTATATAATTTTGAAAAAAATATCATAGATAGATTAAGGGAAATGTCTAATTAAGTAATATGCGACATTAATGCTCCCAAGAGATATTATTTTTATTATTATTATTATTATTATTTATTATTGCATCAAGATAGAGAGACTCTTAGTGTTTTTAAAATGTGTACCTACATGCCAGCACAGTGTGTAAGTTTATTTAGGTACAGGTGTACACAAGTTTAATTTTCAAGACAATACTATAAAATATACAATAACTTAAAACACTTAAAATTTTTGGGAAAAAGTTTCCAGACATAATAAGGAGATGTGCTCAGGAGAATGTAAACAAACTCGGTGGGCCGCTGGGGACCATATTAGAAAAGACAGGTGGGGGGAGCCGTTATAGCGAGTTTTGGTCATAATTTGAAAATGTCCATATTAGCGGAAACGCCGTAAAGCAAAAAAGCCGTAAAGCGGGCCCTGCTGTATTTCAGAAAAATGTAAATGCCCAAGGGCGGGTTTGAAAATGTTAAACTGTCAGATGATTTTTAAAAAATTTGAGTACAAATTAGTGTCAAAAAAAAAGATTGGCTATAAAAACACAAGAACTAAAAAAAAATTTGTAATAAACAGAAAAAAAATTTTTATATAAATTGTGAAGGCTTACTAAACCCTGAAAACAATTTCAGACAGTTTTTCCAAGGGCAGGCTCCTCTCGGGAAAATTTTTAAATTAGAAAAAGAAAAAAAATTTTCCAAAAAAAACACTTTTTTAAATTTTTTAAATGAAAATATAATAATAAACAGTAAAATAAAGGGGGTATCCTATTGAAAGAAATTTAAAAAAAATAAAATAAAAAAATTAAATTAAAAATTCAACGAAAATATGTAAAAGTAAAACTGGGGGGGTTGGTTGTTGTTGGAAACCATTTTGTATAGAATTACCCATTTTTGATGTTGGGGGGTCAAGGGTTTGGTGACAACCCAACGGCCTTTTTCTTCACAGAGTCTGTCCCCTTAAAAGGGCCCACCCAGTTTGACGGAAACCCGGCGGGTTTTCTTTACTACTGCAAAGATAAACAGGTAGATAGGAGTGAGCCCTTTTGGGGCCCTGTTTCGCCCGTCTCCTTCAACCTTTTTTTGGGTTGGCGGGTGCCCCAAAACTGTATTCAAAGGGGAAAGAGAGACGGGTTAAACCCACTGTTTAAAAATCACTCTCCATGAAAAAGTACAATCCCTAAAAGCCGTGATGATATTTAAACTTTAACATAGAGAACAAGGCTAAAAAGGGATAAATTTTTTAAATTGGCCCAAAGTGAAGCTTTCAACCAAAAAAGTTCCACTAGAATAGGAGAAAGCTTGTTTTTTACAGTTGTGCTGGGAGTGTGAGTTGGGTGTTTAATTTTTGGTCTGAGCCCCACAACCCACCTTTCGGGGGGGGGGAAAAAGGGGGGAAGGGGATTAGGGGGGACTTTTACTGACCCAACCCTTACAAAAGCAGCCGGCAATCAAACTACTTTAAACCATATTCCCCGCGCGCTACTCCTATCTTTTTGAATTTTTCCCTCACACCCCCCCCATACCAAGACTTATACCCAAGGATATAAGCGAAATGGTGGGGAAAAAAAGTTCTAAAATGTGGAAGTCGCAAAAGGCAGCAAATCTACTGACGTAGATTTAAACCAGTCAGGAAAAATAATTGGATAAACCATTATATCCCAAAAATTTGGAAATTAACCCTTCAGGGTCCAAGGCCAAAATCTGAATCCGCACCATGCCCAAAGGGAAATTTTGAAAAAAAAAAAATTTTTTCTTACAGAATTAAAGAGCATTTTTTGTGAAGGTAATAAAAAAAAAAAATTAAATTGATCTTTACTTCCGAGATACGTGCAAAGAAGTTTGTAGAAAATGATGGGGTGGCGGCAAATCGACGAATTCCACATACGCGTTTTATATTATTTGTTTTTTTAGTTTTTTTTTTCTTTTTTTTTCAATTTTTTTCTATTCCTACAAAATTTTGGGGGCCCTGGGACCAATATGTATATAATTGATATATAAAATATCACTGTATTGAACCAATAACCGCACTAAAGTTTTTAAAAATTTATTGTTTACCCCCGTTGTTTTTTAAATAAACATGCAAAAATTGTATAATACAAATGTTCTACATTTTTTACATTTTTAAAATCACTGGACGGGTTTTTAGAACGGGAGCTTGTGGAACTCTTGAAAAAAGGGCACCATGCACGAGGACCCTACTTCCCCACAAAAACCCGAGTGCTTTGCATTTTTGTTGTCGCCGTTTTGTTTGTGCACACCCCAATGCATCTTTCTGGCAAATTTCTTTTGAGTTGAAGGAAGCTGTATTATGAAATGATATTTTCTCTCCTAAAACGCTTGGGTAATTGTGAAAAAATTCGGACATGTTGTTTGCAGGTGTTGTTCCCTGGTACTTCTTTTTGATTGTCTGAAAAACGACAAAAAAAATTCACCAACGGTGGTCTTTACAGTCTTTATTTGGACATATTATAGCATTACATTGAAATGCCATGAGATGGAAGAAAAGTTTCAGTACCATTTGTAACTTTATAACACAGTCAAAAACCAATTCATGTCCCACTTGCAAAAAAGCGCATGTTTTGTGTAAAATCAATCACTGTCAGGTTTTTCGAAACGTTCATTAGTCACTCGTCAACTTTCCCATGTCTTGATTTCTTTTACAGTGAATGGTTGTAAACAATGTGCATCTCGTTTGTCTGCCCCCGAAAAGCCATGATGTCATTGGCAGTAAACACCTGAGTTCACCACAAACACCGGGTTTGGCCGGGGCATTGTTTACGTTTAAAAAACGCACTGGCCCACCACATCTGTCTTGTTCACTCGCATAAAATCCTGAGTAGGGGCTTGTTCCCAGTTATCGGTTTTTAATGTATGGCCCTTACCAAGATAAGGTGCCATCATTTTTCTCACTACGTCCCCTGATATACCCATAACATTTTGGTATCTTTCAATTTTTATACCGTGTAACAACAATATCCAACACCAGGCCAGCCCACAATCACAGATTTCAAAAACAATTTTTCCCAAAGGGGTTCTCTTGTCATATAACTGCTTGAATGAAGTTCCCTTGAAAAAAATCAAAGACTGTAAATTTTACAAGATCTTGAATGGATAAAAGTATTCCTAAATTTTTGTTGAGATAATAAAAAATTTTCTAACTTGTATACCTGTCACTTCTGTCAGGCCGGTTTTGTCAGGAAGTAACTACTTAACAGAAGATAAACCTGTTCCTGGTATTTTTTACTAAAGGTGGGGTACAAATTACCCGATTGTGGACAGATGCTTTTATATTTGCTTATGACGTGGGGCATAAATTATTGGAAAAAAGCAAAAAATTTTCTGCAAAAGTCTCTCTTTCCCCCCTGTGTAGTTTTGCGGGTGGTGAAAGATGTATTTGCCATGGTGAAAAATGAAAATACTTATTATTTCCTGACAAAAATTTTCCACAATGGTGGTAAAAGAATAATTAAAAGATTCAGTTCATTGGCCGTGGCCAAGGGGGGGTGGGTTTGAATCCCCTTTGAGATCAAAAATGGTGGGGCTGGAACAAAATTGGGATTTTGCTGCCAAACCAGAAAGGTTTTCGGGGGTATGGACACATAGGTTGGGTTTTAGGGTGGTTTTGGGGGGTGTGGGGGACGCTCCCCTTTGCCTTGAACTGAGAGTCGCGCAGGGGTTTCCCCCCCCCCGTGGCACAGCGAGTCACACATGGGGGTGCCACTACCCCACCACCCCACCCAACACCCCATGATGTTGTGGCCCCTCCCTGCCATGTAGCCACATCTCCCCACATCACTACCCAAAAAAGGGTGTAGGGCCACGGGATGTACTCCAGGATGTACTCCGGGATGACTCCAGGATGTACTCCGTCCCCGGGCACGCCTAGGGCACAACCCAGCGCATGCGCGGCAAAAATACCGACGCTTTTACTGGGAATATGTTTTCCCCACTACATACTGAATGATGTCGGCGCAATAAAATCAAATCACGCAAAAATCGCATTACTGAAGTCAGAGGCCAGGCACGGAAAATTAGTTTTTTCTTACATTTAGGAACCCCCCCACCCTGATCCGAGTGCCCACACCCAAAGGGAGAAGGTCGAGGATGTCGGGGTTTTTTCACTATTTCGATATCCGGTCATTTTTTCGGTCACTAACTTTCAAAGCCATAGAATTGTTTCATTTCCACTTCCATCAGTGTCAGAACTTCAGACAGGAAGAGGAGAGTCCCAATTTTCCCGGGGGGTGAGAGCGATTGCGACGAGGCATGGGAACAGGGTGACGAGCCGGGGTTTCCACAAGCTTGCGGCGCCAGATTTTTTTTTTATGGGGACACACCCACGGCGCAGACCCTTCTCTCTATGTAGGCCTAAGAGCGCTTTCACGTAAAATTTGATGGTGCTGAATTTTGGCTAATTCGGTTTGGACACCCGCCAGCCGTAGACTACGGGACGGGACCCCCAAGGGTTAAAAAACCTGGAGAGCCAAAGTCCACCTCAAAAGGCGACTGTTGGTTCCCCTTTAAAAATTTTAGGTATATCAAAGGTTTGTGACCGCTCTAAAATGAATTCTTTTCCCCGTAAATAAAATTTTAAACTTGGGGATTCCCACACAGGGCCCAAAAATTCCTTTTCCTTGGGGTATCTCGTTTTCTGTGGGGAAAGGAGTTTCCGGTTTTGGAAGCAACAGGGGAAAGGGAGTCATCATGGTATTGAAACCTCACCTAAATCAGTATTGGAGGCACAGTTCTTAAAAAAAAATGTTTTATTAATATCTGGAATTTAAGTATAGGGTCTTTTGAGAAGTATTTTTAATCTCTTAAACTTTTTCCCCGGTACGTCAGAAAGTTCAAGAGGGTTTCCTTTACAGATTTTTTAAGGAAGTCGGATATAGCCTGTAAGATCAGAAAGGTTTGGGTAACCGTGATAAAAATTTGCGGAACCAAAAGCTACCTGAGCTTTTTGGTTTTTTGGGGAATTTAAATCTAATAAAGCTTTTATCTTACTGGGGAGAGGCTCAAAGAGATATTAAAAGGATCGTCGAGATATCTAAACTTGTTATATCCAGGAAGCATTTTCTTCACTTGGCAGTAGGC
>NW_026464734.1:0-13469 GCF_026875155.1 Cherax quadricarinatus
CATTCCCACCTAAACTTCCTATCCAACATTTCCCCATCCTACACTAATCTTCCCCAGGTTCATTTTCCAGGAGTGCATCTGTGTCCCCTCAGATATTCTCCCTTCCCACTTCCCCATCCTAAACTTCCTATCCAACACTTCCCATCCTACACTAAGTCTTCCCCAGGTTCATGTGTCCAGGAGTCCATCTGTGTCCCCTCAGACATTCTCCCTTCTCACTTCCTATCCTAACACTTCCTATCCTATATTCCTATCCTATATTTCCTATCCTACACTTCCTATCCTATATATTCCTATCCTACACTTCCTATCCTATAAGTCCTATCCTATATTTCCTATCCTACACTTCCTATCGCAACTTTTGCATCTAAGCCTTCCCCGGGAATTCATCCGTGGGCCCCCGGATGTCTTCCCTTGAAGTCTGGTGATGCCTCACCTAGTCCTACCCCCCGGTCCATGGTCAGCAAGTCCCACCCCAGGTCCGTGGATCCAGGTATTCACCCTTCATCACTTCCCTGAGATCAGCAGTTTTAACCAGCCTTGAAGCACTGTCAGTATATGATATTAATACACAAGTGTATTAATATCAGTATACGAAGGTAGATGTTATTACAGAGAGGACACGCAGATAATCTGCGCTCTGTAATAACATCCTCCTGGACAGATCGAACGTCCGACTACCTGAGACATGAGAGATCTCTATCACAGTTCGTCCACCAAGAACTGGCCACTAGTGAAAATCTGGAACATATATTTATATTTAATATTGTTCCTAGTTAATTGTTAGCTTGATAATTATTTAGTTTGTATAAGTTTTTTTTTGTGAACGTATTTAGGTTCGTAGATTAGTGTTGTTGTGTGAACGTTAGCGGCGAGTGACGCGTCAAGCGCTGAATTATACGAAAAATATGAAAAGAATTGAAAAATGAGTTAATGTTACCGAGAAAGAGCTGAAGAATCTGGTAACATTTTGGTGTATGTCTCGTCTCTGTACGATAATTCTCTAAAAAGGTTACCGTAATTATATAATAATGAGGTAAATCGTAATTGTTGTGACGTATACCATAACAGTAGTATATTTGTTGTCATTTTCTAGACATTTTTCGTCATTTTTTTGCTTATATTTTAGTGCCAAATGCTACAAAATACAAATTGGTAACCCTCTGAGTGGCTACAGTTTGAGCTGCTTCAACCACAAGTCTCTCAGTGTTGACTAACAGTCGACAGGTAGAGGGGGTGAGCTGCTCTGAGTGACCAGCAGACCCTAGTGACCTGTAATTTTGCCGTATATTGTACAAATTTCATACACAATGCCTCGCCCGAAGAGACAGTATTCGCATGCGATCAGCCGGAAGCGATTAGAAATTATGAAAAAAGCTAAAGAAATGAAGACAGCAGCGGCAGGTAGAGTGGCAGACTCGTGGCTGCCATCACTATAACACTGCTCAACACAACACATCGTTTACTGCTGGGGAAATAACTGATGTTTCTGAAGACCAGTCACTTGTTGAACAAGTGAAGCGAAAGTGTAAGATGACCTGTGTAGCCAGCACCTCCATGGTCACCCAAGATGCCGGCAGCAGCACTGTGGCCATGCCAGATGTGGCCACCCCACGTGGCCGTGCCAGACCTAGAGGATTGAAGCGTGAACAAGGTGACTCATCTGTGGCCACCACCACCATTGTGTCCACAGTGACCACGCCTTTACCCATATATACATCTGTTTTGACCACACCTGTGGTTACATATGTGACCTCATCACAAATGACCATATTTCCTGCGGCCACCCTAGACATGGCCACCCCAGATGTGGCCACCCTAGACATGGCCACCCCAGATGTGGCCACTGTCGCCAGCTCATCTGACCCCCAGCTCAGCTGTCACCATCTCAACTGACCCTGTCTCAGCTGTCACCATCTCAGCTGACCACAGCTCAGCTGACCCTGTCTCAGCTGTCACCATCTCAGGTGGAATCTGTCATTATCCTTTTGGCTGTTATCACTGAAAGGAATTGTACGCCTAAGCAACCTAAACCTCTTAGATGACATGACTTCTGTAACCTGGGGTACCTTAGTTGCACTTGCCCAATAGTTATCTATGGATGGGTATGGACAAATACCCATGGGTATGGACAGAATACCTATGAACTTCATGATTTCTTCAGAATCAGTTACAAAAGTAGTATCTATGTTTTTTTGTTTGGCATGCAAATTTTTGATATGTGATGTTGTCTATCACATTTTGAGTAAAAAACTTGCTAAAATTATCAAATGCACAGAATTTCAAGAGGCTTTTCATGTTGGTATATAATCAAAGAGTCATTTTGGATGTGTTTTTTTGCTCCATTGTGTGTGAGCTTGAACAGCTTGAAGAGTAAGTTCATCATGATGATCATCATCACGGTACTCCTCGATCGTAATACCTTCCTTTCTCTGGGCTAATTTAGGCTTTTTGGATGACCTGTCTCCCTCCTCATCACTTGACACCTCTGCATCTGGTGGCAAGTATTCATCACTTCTCTTTGGATGACTCACCGACTCACCATTAAACAATTTCTCATTGATCTGGAAGGACAATTAGAATGTTCTGTACACACCCAAGACACTACCGAATTATATATATGCGGGGTAGTGGTCAGCCTAGGAAAGGCTGGAGGGAGGGGGTAATGAGGTTCTGTGTGCGAGGGGCTTGGACTTTCAGGCAGTTAATGATATGCCCATGCACTCTGCCCCAGGCCCGGGCTCTTGGAGCTCCGTGTTCATCAAGAACTGCAACAAGCCTCTGTTACGTGCCTTCAGCATTCTATGGAGGGAGCATGGACACAGGGGTCCTCCCACAATCACTAAAAACAACATACATAGCCCCATTCCGCAAAGGTGGCAGCAAAGCAGTTGCAAAGAGCTACAGACAGATAGCACTCACAACCCATATAAATATCTCTGAAAGGGTTCCTAGAAGCATTATCTCCAGACACCTACATATTCATCAGTTACGCAACCCAGGGCAACACAGGTATAGAACAGGTCGCTCCTGCCTGTCCCAGCTACTGGACCACAATGACAAGGTCCTGGATACTCTAGAGGATAAACAAAATGCAGATGTAGTATTCACAGATTTTGCGAAAGCGTTCGACAAGTGTGGCCACCGTGTAATAGCGCGCAAAAGTTGGTGGATGGATCTATAACTTCCTAACAAATAGAACACAAAGAATGATAGTAAAGAGAGTAAAGTCTAAGGTAGCTACAGTGAAGGTCTGTTCCACAAGGCACAGTACTCGCTCCTATCCTGTTCCCCATCCTCATATCTGACATAGGCAGAGATGTCTTCCTTTGCAGATGACCCCCGAATTGCCATGACAGTATCTTCCATCGAAGGCACTGCTAGACTCCAAGTGGACATCAACCAAATCTTTAAATAGACCGCAGAAAACAATATTATATTCATTGAAGAGAAATATCAACTACTCAAATATGGAAAACTTGAGGAAATAAAAACTGTATCAGGGAATACAACAAGTTCTAAGTAGACAATAGAACGAGAAACTAATGTGCAGGACCTGGGAGTGATGATGTCACCTTCCAAGACCACAACAATGTATCTATCTCATCTGCTAGAAAAATGATAGGATGGATAATGAGAACCTTGAGAACTAGGGATGCCAAGCCCATGATGATTCTCTTCAAATCGCTTGTTCTCTCTAGGCTGGAATACTGCTGTACTTTAATTGCCCCCTTCAAGGCAAGCGAAATTGATGGCCTGTAGAGTGTACAGAGAACTTTCACTACACACACAAGTACGATGAAGCACCTAAATTACTGGAAATGATTGAAGTCCCTTGATTTGTATTCCTTGGAACGCAGGCGAGAAAGATACATGATAATATACACTTGGAAAATCCTAGGGAAATTAGTACCAAACTTGCACACGAAAATCACTCCCTACCATAGCAAAACACTCAGCAGGAGATGCAACGTTTCTCAAATGAAAAGCAGTGGTGCCACGAGTGCACTAAGAGACAGCACAATATATGTTACTCACAATTATATCACACAAATGTTAAACCTAGGACCCAATCTAACTTTGTTATTTTTTTAAATACACTACCTAACAGAATACTCCATTCGACTGAATGTACAGCAATGCATGCAACTATATGACCTGTCTTTGTAATACTCATTTGTGCTTTATAGTTATCTGTTTACAATAATGTTTTATCACTGATTTCATCATTGCTTAGTTAATCTTAAGTTAATTTTAAGCCAGCCCGTAATGCTATGCATATAAGTGGCTTTGGCATGCTGCTCTTACCTGTATTTTTTGTACCTCTGTATGTATGCTTAAATTACTAAATAATAAATAAATAAGTGTGAAGGGCTCAAGACTGTTCAACTGCCTCTCAGGATACGTATGGGGAATTACCAATAGACCCCTTGCTGACTTTTAAGAAGGCGTTAGACAGGCACTTAAAGTCAGTACCTGATGTACCGGGCTGTGGATCATACGTCGCTTTGTGGCGCCCGTACTTTTCACTTGGGGTATGTTACAGTGCCTGCCGAGTGTTACAGTGCCTGCCGAGTGTTACAGTGCCTGCCGAGTGTTACAGTGCCTGCCGAGTGTTACAGTGCCTGCCGAGTGTTACAGTGCCTGCCGAGTCTTCTGCTGTCGTAGGCATTGATTTCTGTTATTTCATGATCACATTTTTAAGTACTTTAAATTATCTCATGAAAATCTCGTTACAGATGTCAATAACATACAACCGTCTACGTATATTTGCAACATTTTCCACACCGTTCCCTGTATCACAGTCATATTTTTACTTCCAATTCCACAAATGGCACTTCTTTAACTTATATAATTAACGTTGATGCTTCAATGAAAACGCCTCGAGTCATGTGGTTTTCAGTTTCTAACTCTCCTCTTTTGTGAATATAGTTTATCTTTATAATCACTACTACAGACATAATACTGCATTACGCTTTACTTCATATAAGTAAAAATGTTTATTTCCGTATAATTCCTATTATTTCTCATGTCCCTTTACCTCTTGTACAAAGGAAATACATGAACTTTCAATGCTAATCCTTTCTCTCGTGTCCCTCCTTCGTACATACACCGAACAAATACACCATTAATTTTTCAGATTACCTCCTTTACACTGCCTGCAGTTTCTCAATTTTAATCTCATTTACCAAAAGCTGTTTCTATTACATTTTCAACATTCTGCTGTTCCTCTCACTTCACACACGCCTGCGGCTCACTTCACACACGCCTGCGACTCACTTCACACACGCCTGCGACTCTCCACTCACTCTAATACATGCAAATTATTTTCGTTGAATACGATTTTTTTCTGCATCCTTTTTATCTACTGTGCATTGAGTAATTTCTTAAAATATATTTGTCATCTTCCCTTAGTCAGCTTTCCAATTCTATCGATCTTCATAGATCCATTTACACCTTTTCTATCCTCTTTTTATATTTTATCAAAAAGCTTTTTTGGGGTTCAAGTGGTCGCTCACATTCTATTTCGTATTCTTTATTACTCTATTATCTTTCTCTTATTTTCCAGCGATTTTTTTCTTCTCAATATTTATCATCATTCCACTAAGCATCTCCCATCACGTCTGCAGCGACTCTGCCATCACCAGTACGATGTTCATCACACAGTCAGCACACAACATCACCAGTACGATGTTCATCACACAGTCAACACACAACATCACCAGTACGATGTTCATCACACAGTCAACACACAACATCACCAGTACGATGTTCATCACACAGTCAACACACAACATCACCAGTACGATGTTCATCACACAGTCAAACACAACATCACCAGTACGATGTTCATCACACAGTCAACACACAACATCACCGTACGATGTTCATCACACAGTCAACACACAACATCACCAGTACGATGTTCATCACAGTCAACACACAACATCACCAGTACGATGTTCATCACACAGTCAACACACAACATCACCAGTACGATGTTCATCACACAGTCAACACACAACATCACCAGTACAATGTTCATCACACAGTCAACACACAACATCACCAGTACGATGTTCATCACACAGTCAACACACAACATCACATACGATGTTCATCACACAGTCAACACACAACATCACCATTCGATGTTCATCACACAGTCAACACACAACATCACCAGTACGGATGTTCATCACACAGTCAACACACCAACTCCACCAGTACGATGTTATCCAGTCAACACACAACATACCAGTACGATGTTCCCTCACTCAGTGAACACAAACATCACCAGTAACGATGTTCATCACAGGTCAAACAATACATTATTACATCAATAACCACTTTTTACATCTTCATCACATCTATAAAAAAAACAGCTTTCCATCTGCTTTTACACCAACAGTACCGTTTCATCCTTTGCGGATGATACTGGATCTGCATGAGGCTGTCTCTGCTGAGGACGCAGTTAACCCCCAAGAAGATATAAACAAAGTTTTCCAGTGGGCAACGGTAAACAATATTTATGTTCAATGAGGACAAATTCCAACTACTCCGTTATGGAAAACTGGAGGAGATAATAACTAGAACAGAGTATATACTGCCTCGCCATACAAATAGAGCGGAAAAATAATGTAAGGGACCTTTGGAGTAGTAATGTCGAGGATCTCACTTTCAAGATCCACAACAGGTGCCACGATCGCACGTGCTAAGAAAATGATAGGAGATATAATGAGAACTTCAAACGAGAGATGCCAAGCCCATGATGATCCTTTTCAAATCACTTGTTCTCTCTAGGCTGGAATACTGCTGTACATTAACATCTCCATTCAAAGCAGGTGAAATCGCAGATCTAGAGTGTACAGGACCCTTTTTACGCCGTATAAGTTTTAAAGGGCCCCTTAACTACGGGAACGCTTGGAAGCACTTGATTTGTATCTTTGGGAAAACCAGGAGGGAGAAAATTTATCATAATATACTTGGAAATCTTGGAAGGATGGCCCCAAAAATTTGTACACAGAAATCACTCCCACAAAAGTAAAAGACGGGGGAGGCGAAAAAATGCCCCCAATAAAAAGGGGGGCAATTTGGTACACTAGAGAAAACCCCATAAGTGCCCGGGGCCCAAAAAAAACTGTTCAACAGCCTCCCATAAAGCTTTAGGGGAATTTGCCAAAAAACCCCCGGCTGCCCTTTAAAGAGATGGCAGATACCTAAAGTCAGCCCGGGTACCGGGCAGTGGCTGTACGTTTTGGGTGCGTGCGGCAGGAACAGCCAGTTGATCAGGCCCCGATCCTCGGGGGGCCCGTCATGGACCGGGCCGCGGGGGGGTTGATCCCCGGAAAAACCTCCAGGTAACCGTTAATTATAACCTTTTTTCCCCTTTCAACATTATCTGCTTTTCTGATATCAGTCACATCGGGTGTCAATAATGATCTTGTATTCGTTTTTTCAAAAGTAGACATGAAGGAATAATAAAAATAATAATAATAATAAATAATAATTTAAAAAATAATAAAATAATACCGCAGCTATTATTATTATAATTATTTTTATATTTTTTTCAGTCGTTTTTTATTTTGTACATTACATTACGGAATAAATTAAAGTCGGCGTTTTTCATTACCTGGAAAATGTAGTGCAGTTTTTTTTCTACGGTAGTTACACTGGGGGAGCCTGCATGGGGGGCTCATTTATAAAACACTGAGAGCTGATGACTTCAGTATATATGCCCAGAGCTGATCACTACTTAAATAACTGAGAGCTATCACTCTCGTACACATACATGCGCTGATATTCATTTTCACATAAAGGTAAAATTCTTGTACATTCAAATTGAGGAAATATATATATAATAAATTATATTATATAAATAATTAAAAAATTCCCATTATTATATATATATATATATTTTAATTTTATTTAATAATTTTAATAAAAAAATTATATAATTATATTTTTATATTACGGGAAGCGCATAAACTCAGATATAACACGAGAGCAGACTTCAGAATATGAAGGAGCTGACACTCCCCTTAATAACTGAAAAATGATACTCTCGTAAATACAGAATGCTCACTCTCAGTATATACACCCCAGGGGTGCATCACCTCTAATATCACAGAGTAAATGACTAAGAAATTTTACACTGAAGCTGAAAAAAAAAAAAAAACTTTTTAAATTTTTGGCAAAAAAATTATTTATATATTATATAATATATAATATATATAACTGAGGGGTGCATATTTCGTATATAAAAGGGATGCAACTTCAGATATGTCCCCAAAGTGCATACTCTCACTAATACACGAGGCATGACCTATATATACACTGAGACTCATCTCGTATATAACACAAAGTCATCATTCTCAAATATATCACGAGGTACAGACTAGTATTTAATTGAATGCATCTCAGTATACTACAAAAGGGGTGCATGTCATTTATATTATCTGGGGGTGCTTTACTCGAATATACTGAGAGTGCATACTCGTATATTAATGGGGGTGCATCATTTCAGAAATTTACCGAATGCATGATTTCAGATATATACACGGGGTGCTGACTCATTAAAAATGAAGGTGCAACTCAGTATAATAATAAATAAATTATTAAATTATAAAATAAATATATTTTATAATAATAATAATATATAATAATAATATATATATATATATATATATATAATATACTGAGGTGCAGGCTCAAATATACTGAGGGTGCCATCCCAGTAATATACACTGAAAAGTCTTTCCCATATATATACACTGGGGGTGCATGACCCTTTATTATACACGAGAGGTGATGACTCATATAATAAAATAATATATATAATATAATAATATAAATTATAAAATAACGAGGGAAAGGGGAACGACCTCAAAAATTAAAATAAAGGGGGCCAAATTTTCGATATATACCCGAAGGGAGACCCCATTATAATACATTTAGAGTGATACTCATTTATATACATGAGAGTGCACACCCCATAATATACATAAGGGTGCATATTCCCGTAATATACACTGAGGGGTACAGATCTCAATTTATACTGAGCCGATCACCTTTTATATACCGAGGGGTATGATTTCCCCAAATAAAACACGAGGGGGGAACTCTTATATTTTAACAAGAGGCAGACTTTTAGTATATTTAACTAGAGGTCAGATTCAGATAATACACAGATTCATCCCTCTCAGTATATTATCGGGAAAACGTATAATTATTATTCACGAGGGTGCCGACTCTCATTATATACACTAAAGGTGCATGACCCCTGTATATACACGGAGGTGCAAACTTATATTCCAAAGGGGCAGACTCAGTATATTACACAGAGTCATCTCATAAATGACTAGAACTGAAGATCCAGAAAAATTAAACAGAGTGCACACCCCAAATTATATACTGGGTGCATACCCCAGTTTATACACGAGGGCACACTCAAATATATATTGAAAGGCATACCATATATATATTTTGAGAGCTTCATCCACTTCTATTTTACACTGAAGTGCATATCGTAAAAAAATAAATTGAGGCTAAATCACTAGTATAATTTATATTAGGTTCATACCATATAAATCACTGAGACGCACCTCAGTAATTAAAGGTTTCATCACTCAAATTTAAAACCTGAGAGCTCCCCAATCATATATAAAATATTAATTATATAGATTAATTTTGAGAGTTTCACACTCATATATTAACTGAGAGCTGCATCACTCATATATAACACTGAGACTCACACTCAGTATATATAATTGAGAGTTTACACTCTCAGTATAATAAAATGAGAGCGCACACTCTTTAATAAAATGAAAATCTCACTCAGTATATATACACTGAGAGCTGCTCACCAGTATAAAAATTTTGAGAGCTTCATCACTCAGTATATAACACAAAGAGCTGCATCACTCAGAAATATAAAATTGAGACTTCTCATCAGTTATATCATTTGAGATTTCATCACTCAGTAATATACATGAGAGTCATCACTCATATATATAATTGGGAGGCATCACTCAGTATTATAATTGGAGTGCATCACTCAGTATATATACATGAAGCGATCACTCGTATATATATTGAAGCTGCATCACCATATATAAACTGAAGCTTCATCACCTTTGTATATATTAAAACCCAGAAGTAAAAGGCCTTTATCCGGGTGTAAAGGGGAAAAATAAACCAGCAGAAAAACTTTTGACTTGAAATTTATCCTTCCCCAAGTAAAATTATGTACATAATACACTAGAAACAATAGGTTTTTGTGACTCCACTGAAAGCAAGGCAAATAGAACCACTAAGAGCAAAACCGTGCTTCAACCAGCCTAGAAGGGGAAGACAAGGGCAACAGGAAGGGGGTACCCGCAAACCTCTGCACTGTAAAACCATCTTCTATTGGCTTGGGAAATGGTACTGTTGAACGATGGGGGCCCATCGTTAACCCCTTGTACCTGGTTCCTGGTTGGGGGGTATCCTTTTAAAGAGGGGTGTACATGGCCGAATAAGGGTTTCGTACCTTTTAAAGGACGTATATTTATTAAATGAAACCCCGAGAGTTTATTTTTTCTTAAGTTTAGAAATAAAGTATTCTGGTAAAGAAGGTCATAATGATTGTAGCAATAGGCTTCAAACTTCAAAATTAACCAACCAGTTAATACAAAGGGAATGGTTACAAAAAAAAAGGGGAAAAGTGCTAAGTACCTTGATGTGACAGGTTAAAAGACAAAAAGGGTTTAAAATTTTAAACATTAGAGTAAATCAAAATAAATTGTGATAGAATTCGAAGACAAAAATAATTTTAGAATGTGATCCTAATTTAGCTCATTCTGGAAAAAAATTTGTGTCATTTATGCAGATTTTAAAAAGTTTTTGGATAAAACTTGCAAATGCTTGCAAAATGTGTCATGACCCTTTTTAAACTGTTTGTGCTTATTTTATTTCATAGACTTGTGGTTTTCCAAAACCCATTCTAACCAAACCCCATCCAAAGCAACCAAATCGACTTAATCTTATACCTTAAAACATAGTTTTGTAAGGTTTGTCAGGAAAAAGGAAAGTGCTTCCCAAACGGGTCTTAGTCATATAAGACCCGAATGGGTTTTTTGTCATCTGACCGAGGGCCTTCTGCTGGCTTTCCTGTCCCCTTCAAAAATATTATTATGATTAAACATTAGACCAAATCACTATCACCACCCCTACCACCATCACCCCCTCCAACACCACCAAACCACCACCACCTTCAACATCACCACCACCACCTCCAACACCATCACCACCTCTAACACCACCTCCAGCACCACCTCCAACTCCACCACCACCACTTCCTCCAACACCACCACCACCTACAACACCACCACCACCACCACTTGAGCTGATCATGTCAAGGATTAAAACACAGTAAATTGTATTTCCAAGTATTTGTGGCTGGGACCAAGTGAAGAAAATTATGTAACAAGGTGAGAACAACTTGTGTAACTATTGCTGAATGGAAAGCTGCTTCCCTTGTATATAATAATAATAATAATAATAATAATAATAATAATAATGATAATAATAATTAATGTTAATAATATACTAATAATAATAAATGTTAATTTCTACATGATACAACTTATACAGATCATAGCTGAGATCAGTAACAAGGTACACAGAAAGCCCCTGGTTATGTACGGTATTTTGAGTAAATGTGAAACAAACTGTATAAGCTGAAGATCCTAGAGTCACTTATCAGTGATTCACGACTCTGTTTCAACATCTAGCAAGGCCAGCAGAAACCTGAAGTTTCGTCCACTACTTTGGGAGAAACTTCGTGAAATGTGACTTAATACAGATGACTAGTCTGTATCATTGTGTTGCAGAAGTTATTCGTTTGATGTGTGCCTCAAGCACCATACTCATCCCTAGGTTTTTTTTTTTCTTTGAGTATGGTTGGCAGCCTCTGTCCCAAAGTCTATACTCGGTTTCCAGTCTTTTTACTCTTTCCCTCATCAGATGTAATCTTGTGACTCTATATGAAGCTCGATTCCACCCCGTCCTCATCGTGTTCATTTCACATATTTACCAAAATGAGGCTGAAATATTTCCTTGCATCTCTGTAGCCCATCTATTTTTTTTTACTTTTATTTGTGTCCCATCCTTCCCCTCGCCTCATCTATATGATTTATCGAATCATCTGATTATCTTGTGTGTGTGATTACTATAACATACATCTCTTATTTTGTGTTTATATGTTTAGTGTTTAATAAAAGAAGGAACCGTTTCGCCGACACTATAATCTCTTTCGAACGTTTCCAACAACTTTTCCAATACCTCATTCCAAGTATCTACCTCCACAACCACGACCATCAAGGACATTACCAGTAATAGACAGGACAAGCTTCCATCCTCTGTAGGGGTATACATAAACCCTTGTAATGACTGCGAAACATCCAGAGACCTCCAAACACGTATTTCAGAACACCAGTACGCAGGCAGATCTGAATGGCTGTGTTCAACACCGAAATTCACACAACCATTTAATCAACTACAGAAACGCAAGACTTATCGCCAGAGAAGACAACACTCAGTACCGACGAATCCTGGAATTATCATTTATCTGTATATCCAACAACTTCAACCAGAACAACGGCTTCTATAACATAGCTGAACCTCTTGCCAAGAAAATTCTTCATCGCTATCCCGCATAAGAACATAAGAATGGAGGAATACTGCAGAAGGTCTACTCCCATACTTATCCAATCTCTATTCCAAGCTACCAAAGCTATAACCCTGCTCGGTAGATTGTCACATGCAGCATTCTCCACTGACACAGCATTCTCAACCTGACTTCATCCTATAAATACTCACGTACCTTCCACCCAGGTAGACCTGTTTGTGACTTGATAAAGCCCACTGTGTACCTGGAGTTTACCTGGAGAGAGTTCCGGGGGTCAACGCCCCCGCGGCCCGGTCTGTGACCAGGCCTCCTTAGGTCAGTGTCCCAGGATGCGACCCACACCAGTCGACTAACACCCAGGTACCCATTTTACTGATGGGGAACATAGACAACAGGTGAAAGAAACACGTCCAATGTTTCTACTCTGGCTGGGAATCGAACCCAGGCCCTCGCCGTGTGAAGCGAGAGCGTTAACCACCAGGCCACTTATACTGCATGTGTGTTTATACTGCCTTTGTGTGGGTATTTTATACCATTTATTTCCAGGGTAGGTAGTAGTGTGGTCTTGCTGGGTCTTGACAAAGCTGCAAGATAAGTAGTGGTGTGGTTTTGCTGGGTTTTGGCACAGCTGCAGGGTAGGTAGTAGTGTGGTCTTGTTGGGTCTTGGCACAGCTGCAGGGTAGGTAGTAGTATGGTCTTGCTGGGTCTTGAACAGCTGCAGCGTAAGTATGGCGTGGTCTTTCTGGGTCTTCTCACAGCTGCAGGGTAGGTAGGCGTGGGCTTTGGCTTGAAAACCCCG
>NW_026464735.1:0-13144 GCF_026875155.1 Cherax quadricarinatus
CACCTTTTGGGTTGCGGGGGTCGATCATAGCTCCGGGGCTATGTTGTGGGTGTGTTTTGTGTGTGTGTGTGTGTGTGTGTTGTGTGGTTGCGCGCGCACCGCGCGCCGGGTATGTGTGCCCCCACTTTAAGTATTCATACGCAATAAATATCATGTAATACCCGATTTCTAAACTCCCAACAGGATTTTAGCACTTACCCTTTCACTTAAAAAACACAGAAAAATTAGGTTGTAAATTAGCTGTCTACTCTAGAGTGCTGCGTCACCCTCATTGGGTTTCCCTCGCTGGCTGCCCCTCGCTAGTCAACACTATCTTCCCTTTCTATGCTTTTTCTGCCTAATCTGGTAATAACTTGCAGAGTGTGTCCCATTCTAACAGTGAGCAAGACCGGGATTCAGAACCCCCAAAACAACCCCAACGGGTGAGTGATACTTAAGGGCAGGATCGATGAAAGTTGCCAGATGCTTTATTTGGTATTTTTCCGTCAATTTAAATCAAAATTATACCTAATTTTGTAAACAACTTATTAAACCTTAGTGCAATTCAATTGGAGCTTTTTCCTTTTATTTTATTATTAGATTAATCACAGTTTTACTCAGCCATTCTAGCTCAATACATAGCAATAAAAAAATTCACTATATTAGACCATAGTCAATTACGTGAGAATGGTGCTTTTTTAATTTGTTTTTTTATTTTATTAGATTAAATTCATTTGTACCATACTCATTCTCCTCAAGACAAGTAAAACCCCAAATTTTCCCTATAGACCATAGGAAATTACAGTAGAGACATGCTATTTTTATTTGTACTTTTAATTATTAATTAAAACCTATTGTATTTTAGCTCACTCAGCTCAAAAATCCCACAAAACATTTTAAAACCCTTAGGAAATTTACAAGTAGAGTCTTTCTATTTTAATTTGATTTTTAAAAAAATTTTTTTAACCAATTGTATTTTTAGTTCTTTCCCAACAACCACAGAAAACCAAAACTTCATTATGTAGTATGACTATACCCTACATGACCAAAAATACCTAACTTATACTTTCCAAATTTCCAACCACTACAAATATCATAAAAAAATAAAAAAAGGATAAAAAACCAAATTTTAAACCCTAGAAGATATTGATCACGTTGACCCGATCAAACCCCCATAATCTGAACCCAATAAAAACCTATTGGAAAGTAATGCCTTTATTACACACATCAAAAGCCACCACTACCTAAACATGCTAAAAGTCTACGTATTTAACAAAAACATGGGCCCTTAAAGCAAACACTTGATGACCCCCTAGCACCCTTAATCACTAAAGACACCCTTCTCCTGCATTTTCTTACTGAGACCTGGCCTAAGCAGGAACAATGATACTACCCTCTACCAGATACACAGAAATTTCCAACGCAAAACAAACCAAGTTGGGGGGGGATTGCAATCTAACCTAACCAATTATCTTTTCTTATAACTTCTTTAGTGAAAAATATGGGGAAATAATTTTTGCTAATTTTACTGTAAAAACCCTTTAAAGGGACCCCTAAACAATGGTGCCATTTCCCGGGGAACCTCACACAAACACCCCAAAATTTCAGTGAGAAATTTAAAAGTCACTAATAAAAAAACAGAAAATAATAATCACCCCTTCTTAGCTGGAGATTTTCAACTAAACCCTTTGGCTTACAATGATCACCTGAAAACTGATTTCATCAACAATATGAACAACACACTTCCAAACCCAACAATAACTAAACCAACCGGCTCCTGAAAAATGAACCATAAAGACCAATTGGACCAATTTTCTACCCCCCCCTTAAATCAGGGATAATCACGATAGCACTAAAACCCCACTACCCCCCTTTCCCCCTGAAAAACATGTAAACCACTATTTAAAATACAAAAAGTCCTTTAAACCATGACGGGGCCCTCAGTAAGGAATTTCACAGCTGACCTAAACTTTTGTTTGGGCCACAGAATTCCCCAAAGGGCCAATGGTATTGAGACGGGAAACTCTTTCTTAAAAAATTACTTAACTATACAAAAACATTGTCCTATAAAAACAAAACAGACACAAACAAACGGTTTTGGTTTGCCCATGGCAACCAGCCCCCATTCTAAACCTTGACAAAAAACACCAAAGAAAAGCAATATAACAGGGCTTAATAACAAAGATACCTTAAAATTTTTCATCATCTCCCCAAAGGTAATAAAAAAACCCAAACAACTAACTACTCCAAAATTTCACAGACACAGAGGAGATAAAAAAAAGACCTGGAAAAACACACTCTCAATTCGGGGACCCAAAACTGAAAAACCAAAAATATTGTCCTAACTAAAAACCCAATGAAACACCATCATCCCCCTGACAAGTAACAAATAAACGCTTCTTCTCAAACTAAGACTAATCTCGCCAGTAAAAATCCCCCATACCCCTCCCATCCGGGGGCACCTAATGGAAATTTTCCCAATTTCCCTTTTACTTCACCCAAATGGCCCACGGAAGCATTGAGATCAAAAGGGGGACTTAAAATAACTCAGGGAAACTGTCTCGTGTCCCCCCATTACTGACAAGCACGGCCCATGTCCTTTTGCATGCATTTCATTCTTTTTAACAAGTCATAGAGACTAGCCCTTTCCCGAAACTACTCAAGTGGCAAGGGGTTACACCAATACATAAAAAGGGGGGACCCCCACAACTTAAACAACAAGGCCATACTAACTTACCATTTCTATCCAAAATTTTTAGAAATCGTGCACAAGGGGCTGTATTCATTATAACGGCTCAAAACAACTCAACCCTGCCATTTGGATTCAGGGAAAAAAAAAAGCACTAATATGCAAACATAAAATCTAGATCTGCTTTACACAGCATTGGAAAAAAAGGAATATCCACTAGGAATTTTTTTTGACCTAAAAAACTTTTGACACAGTAGACCACGACAACCCCACTCCACAAACTTGATCACACTATATGACCATCCTTCTTATTTCAAAATCTACATTATAAAAGGTATCAGTACTCACCCTTAAAGACACAGCATCAGCAACACGGGCCCCTTGAAACTGGGGGTTCCCAGGAAAGTGTCCTTGGGCCCCCCGCTCTTCCTCATATACATCATTACCTTCCAAAAATATCCCAACACCCAAACCCATTTTCTTTTTCATGACACGACTTAGTCATCTCTACCTAATCTTGCCACCTCAACACCATTTAATGAGGAGCTGATTTAAAAAACGACTTGGACAGCCAATAACTTACGCTTAAAAATGAAAAACTTACTATATTATGTTGGTACAAACGGAGATGCACAAATTTCATTAAGATTTACAAACTCAATTACCCAAAAAAATGGGGGAAAATTCCTAGGCTTATACCTTGACAACAACCTGAAAAATTTAGCACCCCTACCCGCAATAGCCAAAAAATATCCAAAACGTTTGGGGTCCTCTCCAGATAGATTTTCTAGTGCCCAAAATGCCCTTTTCCCCACATCCCTCACTTATTTTTCCATACCTCACCTATCTAATTTGTGCTTGGGGGCCCCCGCAGCAAAAACACCAAAAACCCTAAAACCCAAAAAAAAGGGTGCAGTAAGAATAAACACTAAATCCCATCCCTGGGGCAACCCCCCACTCTTCAAAGATCTAAACTTACTCCAGTTCAGTCATCCACACTTACATGTCAATTATATTACAGGGGCCCTTTAAAATCTAATATCAACCCTTTACCTAAAATGCTTTCTTGATAGTTGTGAAGAACCCACAGGGATAACAACCCAAAAAAAACTCTCTACGACATTCCCCGTGTCCGACTAAAACCTTACAAAAATTTAAGTATGTCAAAGGGCCCCAAAATCTGGAATACCCTACCCGAGAATCTAGAACTGCAGACCATTCTCACCCTTTAAAACTACCATTTTAAAAAAATCTTATCTCCTGAACACCCCCCAACTAACTACCGAATACCACCTGGTGGTTCACACTTCACCGCTCACTCATTTGACCCTAAACAAAATATTAATCTCATCTTAAAAAAATGATCCGGTGATACTCCAATACTGAAATATTAAATGTGCCAAAACAAAAAACATTCACATTCTAAACTCACAAACTAGTATTTATCACTTACCAAATACCAAACCTCATAATTTGTAATATTTTACAATTAAAAATAAAACTAAGAGCCCAAAACCTGCCTGCTAAACGTTCATGGACACTCTTTAATCACAATTTCTACAGTAAAACAAAAAAAACCAAATTTTGTAAACTCAGCATTGTAACCTTAGGAGAATAAACTTTGAATTGAAAGAATCTGACACGTAGTCGTCGAAAACACACCTTCATCACTTTTTGAAAAAATTTTCACCCCTGATCTTTTTAACCGTATATGCTCATCACCCCCGTCCCCCAATGCACTTTTGATAGAATACCTTCCTTATAAATTGGGAATACACTTCACATTCGGTGTTTCACTTTTTTGTATAAAGTCACACAACTGTTTGACTCACGGTTTTGCAGGGCCCACTGCCCCCCCCCCTTTTCCCTTTTTATATTTATATTTTTTTTCCTTTTTACTTTTGCTTTTAACTTTTTCACCTCACTGTATGGGGCCCCACATTTCACTTTTTATCCAAACTCTCGAAATTCTCGAACACCCGCTTCCCCCTCCTTGAATCTTTGTTATTTAAAAATGTGTAGCAACAGAAGCCTATGCCACAACTTTTTACACTTTGAAATATTAAAGATTTCAGGCTTCCTCCGACTTTTTTTTAATAATAACCTGGTTATCACTCGTGGGTTTGTTCACTGACGTCACTACCACTGATTACGCAGCATTACGCAAGACTTAAAAAAAACTAAAGTTCTCGGACCTTTTGCCCACCGCTGACTGCTTGGGGTGTGTGTGTGTCTGGTGTGTACTCCCTTTTGTGGGTTTCAGGGGTCGAATCAAGCTCCCGGCCCCGCCTTTCGCTGATTGCTACAGGGCCTCCCCTTCCCTGCCCCCTGACCTACATACCTGCCTTAAAAATATTATGGTTTTCCCGCCTCCACCACATCATTTCTAGGGATTCCCTGGCCCGACACTCTATCTGAAGAAATCTTCCTAACATCCCTTTGATTCACTGAGTCTTCAACTTCCAATTTTACCCCTTTTGTCTGTGTCCCATCCGGAACATTTCCCTCTTTGTCCACCCGTCTATTCCGCCATATTTTTATGCGTTATATGTCCCCCGACCCTCCTGGCCTCCGTGTGTCAGGGGCCCATTTCCCTCAACCTTTCTTCATAGACAAACCCCCTAGCTCTGGGGCTATCTTGTTGCAAACCTTTGCACTTTTCAATTTTTTAGGCTTGACTAGGGTGGATTCCAAAAAAGGGGCTGCTCTCCAGATGGGCCTGACGTAGATGGTGTACAGAGTCTTAAACAATCCTACTGAGGATGGAACGCTATCCGTAGGTTTTTTCCAGGGGCCCCTACTCACGTTTCTATGATGTGCGCCTCGGAGATATGCTGGGTTTATACTCCCCCCCAGATTTTTTTCCTTGATTGGGGTTTGCAGTTTTTGGCCATCTAAACTATATTGTTCGGGGTCTTCTTTGCCCTTCCCCAATTTTCATGACTTTGCTTTTGGGCGGGGTTAAAATTTCAAGGAGCCATTCGGGACCGGGTTGTAGCCTTTCCCGACTCTTTTAGCCCTGCCTGACCCGTCCATCGTTTTTCTATTAACTTCACATGGGAAAACCACTTCTGAGTCACCCTTAATTATTCTTCACTAACCAGGAAAACAGCACAGGCCTAGGACTGACCCCTGGGGAACCCCGTTGTCACAGGCGCCCCCCCTTGACCCTCGTCCGTACCATGACTCGTTGTTGCCCCCCTTTAAAAAATTTTCTCTGTCCATTGCTGCCTTTCCGTTATGTTTGCCTGGTCCTTATTTTTGCATAACCTCTTGTGAGGAACTGTTGAAGGCCTTTTTGCGTCCAAAAATCCAGTCGATCCCCCCTCTCTCCTTGTTTTTAACTTCGTCACCTTGCAAAAACTCTAGAGGGGGGGCACAATTTCCTTCCTAAAAACCGTGTGGTTTTCAATTAACATTTGTTTTTTTCCAGGTGCCCCACCACTCTCCTCCTGATGATCTTCTCCAGCCCTTGCATACTATACACTTAGTATACATCTGTAGTTTATGCCTCATTCGTCTCCTTTTTTAAAAAAATTGGGGACTACATTTGCATTTTCCATACCTCAGGATTCCCCATTTCAAATGATTGGGTTTAAGACTTTGTTAATGGGTCACAAATATCTCTGCTCCCTCTTAAGGACCCATGGAAATGTTTTCTGGTCCCCCCGCCTTTGAGGGTCAAGTTGCTGCACTTTTCCCTCCTCCTTTGGTTATAGTACCTCATCCCGCACTTGCTGGTGTGCCCCCCTTTTCTGATTTTTTGGGGTCCTACTGGTTTCCACTGTAAAAACCCCTTTTAAAACTTTTGTTGACTCCTGACATACCTCTCGTCGTTTTTTGTGAAACCCCATCACCCTTCCCCATTGATTACCCGGGCCTTGATGTTGTTTTCCTCCCCATGTGGCTTCAACAGCTTTGGGGCACTTTCTTTTGATGTATGCTTTTCATATTGCTCTGACCTCCCCTTTTTATCTGTGCATATTCGTTTCTGGGTCTTCGGCTGATTTCTTTTTTTCCGAGTTTTTCGTCCTGACCTTTTCCATTCTCTAGTAAAAAATATTTTTGCCTCCCTACCCCTTTGGGTAACCAAGGACTCTTCTGTTTTTCCCATTATTTTTTTCCCCTTTGGGGAAAAAAACCTCTCCTTCCTCCTTGCATTTTTTTGCTACATGTCCACATTTCTTGTACGGGTTTTCCTGTCAGTTCCCTCTCCCCTGAATGTCTTAAAGGAAGTTCCTCATGCCTGATAGCCCCCCCCTTTTGAGTTTGGGTTTTTTCCCCTGCAATTCCTGCTACTCTCTCCATTTGGAGCTAAAACTATGTAGCAAGCCAAAACCCACATGATCCACCCCCGGGGCCTTTCAACATAACCCTCGATGCCAACTACTCATGGTGAATCAAGCCCAAACCTTGCGGGTTAAATCCTCCCCTCTTCTCTGTGTGTCCTAACTTTGATGCATGAGGTTCTCCTTACCACATCCATCATTTGGGCTCCCATGTTTCGGGCCCCCCTGGGGCCCCCGGGTTTTCCCATCAATCCCTTGTGATTAAAAAATCACCCAAACAGTAATTTTCCCCCCCCCATGGTGCCTCCTGCCCCCCGGGCTAGTGTGCGTCATTGCCTGTTGTTATCGTATCTTCTTTTGGGCCCCCTGCATTCTGTGGGGGGTTTTACATTATGCAATTACCCCTTTATGTCCCTCAACTGGATTTTTTTCCTACTAATAGTCCCTTTCCCCCACCATCCTTTCCTTCCCTTTTTCTAAAAACCCCCACGGGTTTTTTAAATGACATGCAACTCCCCCCTCCCCCCCCCTCCCTCGTCTTTCCTGGGATTTGAACCCGGGATGGAAAATTAAATCTTTTTTATTCGTGAGTTTTTGTTTCTGTTGCTTTTATGCTGGGTGTCTCTTTGATTCTTTCGTGCCACTCCTCATACTTGTTGTTTTCCTCTGCATTTGTATACCACACCTTCAACTTCTTTTCTAAGACTGTGGTCGGGGAATAATGGGGTTGGGGAAGTGGGAGACCTGGAAGGAACTAGGGGTTGTTGCGGGGGGGGTGAAGTTTGAAATGTAGTGGGGGGGGGCATTGGATGTGGCAGGGGTTTTTTTGTTTTAGGTGTTTGGTTGCAGGGGGGTTGACCGGGGTTGGGGGGGTTTCTATAAAAATTTGAGGGAGGCTGTTTTTGATCTTTTCCCGGGGGCTGGATCTCCTGCGTCTTTTCCCCTCCCCCTTTTTTCCTCCTTTCGCCTTTTTACCATCTCTCTCAGTTTCTTCCTTTCTTCTTGGTTCTTCGGTCGAATACACCCTCCTTATCCGTCTGCCCTTAACGTCTTTTTCCCTGCGGGGTCCCATACCAAAGATACCCCACCCTTTCATTCCCCACGAAATCCCTGTGTATCCCCCCATTTAATTTTTTTCCTCCACTGCAGCTTTCCCTTTTTTCATTTTACTTGGGTAATGTCTTGGGGTCATGGCCTGTCATTTTTCCCTTCTCGGCTTTCCTTGGGGTCTGTTGTTGCTGTTAGGGCCCCCCCACATAAAACTTAGCTCTTCATTTGCTACGTTCCTCTGATAGACTCTCCATCATTTGCCCCCCTTTCCCTACAGTCCCCTTTTTTGGGCTGAGGATCATCCTGTTGTCAATCCCAAAATTTTCTTTAGTTCTTTTTTGGGGTTTTAGATTTTTTTAATTCCTCTTCTAAACTTGTATCCTACTTCTGCGCTTTTACAGCCCTCCCACTTCCTGCTTTCCTATCTATCCTCTCTTTCCTTCTCAGCTAAGTTTTCTATTTTTTCCCCTCATGATCCCTTTTTAGACTCTGCTGCCCCAATCTTCCTTCATTTTCCTCCTGTCCCTTGGGTTTTTTTTGTTGCTCTCTGGGAACCCATTTTTGTTTTATCCCGATTGCCTCAGATGGGGAAAAATATGGTTCGATGTTTGGTTAAATAGTGTGTGTTCAAGGGGGGGGGGGGGGAATAGGAAGGAACTGTGGGTATGTGGAGCTGGGGGAGGGGTGGGGGGGGTTGGGGGGAACGGGGGGGGGGAGGGTGATTGGGGGGGGGAGGGGTCAGGGAAGAAATGAATGGGTGGTGAGGGGGGGAGTGATGGTTCTGGTATGTGTGTGGTTTGTTTTTGGTTGTGTGTGTGTGTGTTTTTGGTGTGTGTTGTGTGGTGTGTGTTGTGAAATTTTTGTGTGTAATTCTGTGGGTTTTATGTGGGGTTTTTTATTACTGAAAGGTAGGGGGCTTGGGTTTTAAGGGTAATTTCCAGGGGCCCTTGGGCTGCCCACCCTTCTTTGCCCTGACACCCCAACCTCCGGGACTTACCGCACTTACGGGGTGTGTGTGTGTGTGTGTGTTTGTGGTGGTTGTGTGTGTGGTGTTGTGTGTGTGTGTGTGTGTATGTGTGTTGTGGTTATTACCATTTTGTCCTGGGCCTGTCGATTAGACACGGGCCTGGTGTGGGTTGTTGTTTTGTGTGGTGTGTGGGGTTGTTGTGTTTATTTCCTTTTTGCCTGGCACTTTTCGTTAAAAACCAGGCCTGGTGGTGGTGTGTGTGTGTGTGTGTGTGGGGTGTTTGGTTTTGGTGTTTGGGTTGCGGTTTTTTTATTGTATGTTATTGTTATGTTAATGTGTGTGTGTGTAAAAGTGTATTGGTAGATTTTGTGTATGTGTATATGTGTGTGTGTAGAGTGTGTGTTGTGTATGGTATGAGTGTGTATTTTAGTGTGTAGTTGGGGTGGGGGTTGTATGTGTTTTGTTGGGTGGGGTGTTGGTATAGTGTGTGTGTGGGGGTTATGAGTGTGTTTGTGTGTGTGTGGTTGGTGTGTTGTGTGTGTGTGTGTGTGTGTGGTGTGTGTGTGTGTGTGTACCACCTAGTCGCACCACCTAGCGTGTTTGCAGGGGTCGAGTATACCCCTGGCCTCCCCTCTTCACGGCCACACGGGGTTCACCCCCCTGCCCCCATGACATTTTATACCTCTACTTAACTATAAAGGTCCCGCCTCCACCCACCACCCCCAAAACCATTCCCCCTCCCGACCACCCGGACTAAAGAAATACTTCCTAAAACCCCCTGATTCATCGAGTCTTCAACTTCCAACTGTCCCCTTATTGTTGGCCCACTCTGGAACACTCTGTCTCCCTCCCCTTGCAATTCCTCTCAATATTTTATATGTCTTTTCATGTCCCCCTATCTCTCCTTCCTCCAGTGTCGATTCTCCTTTAACCTCTCCCTGTGTGTGTGTGTCTGTGTGGGTTTTTGTCTGTTGGGGGTCGTCTGTTCTGATTATGGATTCTGAGTATCTGGTAATGTTAGATGTCTATTTTGTCTTTCTTAAACCAGGGGTTTTGTAAGAAAAATACATAAGAAGGTTTTCTTTAGTGAAACTAGGAGTGCCCGGAGGTCATCATAGTGTTTACTTAGGGGTCTAATATTTTAAAATAAAAGGACAAGTACAACAATGGACTTTTATTGGGCAACGTTCGCTCTCCAGGAAACTTTATCAAGCCAAACTTCACAATAAAAGTTACATTAATTGCATTTTGTGTCCTTTACTTTACATATTTTTGGGTAATTCTCCCAAACAAAAAAGGATCAAACATTGAAATTTAAAAAATTGAAAAAATTTCGGCATTCTGAGGCCAGTACTGGCTTCTGTTACTGTTAGAAAAGGCAGTTGCTTCATTAAAAATGATGACTGGGATTTAGTTTACATAATTTAGTTCAGGGTCGTGTCAGCATTCAGTATTTAGGTCAACGGCAAATTTTTAAAAATGATCAAAATTGCAGAAGGGGAAAGGGGTAATATTAATATCTGTAATAAGGGGTGAAGAACAATAATGGTGTAATGCATATGTTCCAGTAGATTTTAAAAACAATAAACATATAATGTTAAGTAGTAAAGAAATATAATGAATGATTAAACTAAAAATTTAAAGCACCCAACGGTTTTTTGCATAAATATTACAGGTCCTCCATCACAAATCCACATCATTAGGACCCGTAGTGTGCCGCATTATGAGTTTGCCGGGTTACAGATGGGTTTGGTTAGAAAACCTTAATAAAATTAACCAAATTGACTTTTAAAAGTTCATGAACATTGGAAAAAATCGAACTTTCCGCTACTTTTAGCTCAATTTCAAGGTATTTTTCATCTGAAAACAATCAAAATCATGTCTTTTCTGTAAAATCTTCCATTTTTCAAATGATCAAAAAAAAAGAAATACAATCATCAAAACCCTACGAAAAATACCAAAGAGGGGGCTAATGGCTGAGAAGTGAACTCTCTTTTTTATCGTCCGTCTTTTTTTTATTTTTGTTGTACGTTAAGAAGCATCTTTCCCATCATACTTTCCCAATTTCAATGAGAGACCCCCAACAAACAAGAGAAAAAAAAATTTACCAAAAATCATATATTGTAACCCCCAAGCCAGGTACGGAAAACAAGTCACGACTTTTTTTGGTTATCCTGGTTCTCTATAATACACGCTATGTAGGGATAATCTAGAAAATGTATTTGTGTATACCTAAAAAACCCTTATTTATTTTCTAGTCCTGTCAATGAGAAAGCAACCAAAATTCACTTTATTTCAACTACCCAAAAAAGTGGTCAAAAATTTGGGCAATTTGGCTGTTTCACACAAATTTCAACGAGGCCAATTTCAAAATAGGGCCCAGAATAAAAAAGCAGACATTCCGGGCACTAAAAAACATTTTTTTGTTCATTAGTCAGGGCTACGGCCCCTCTTATATCTCTTGCTTACCATTGAAATTTTTTATTCACAAAAAAAAAAGAAATCTACGTATGCAACGCTGCTTTTTGTAATAATTTATAAATAAGTCAACCCCCTTTTACCCGTATGGAATTTGGGGCTGGGAGGGAAAATTTTTGGGGGGTGACCATTTGTTTTTCTTTTAGTTTCGCTAAAGAAAAAGCATTTTTTGCTACTGAGTGCAATTTTTAAGGGATTTTTATATGAAAGCAATCAAAAACCTATCTATTTCTGTAATATATCTTTCATTCTGTCAAATGAGACCGAAAAAAAAAATATAAAAACCCAAAAAACCAAAAAAAATAACCCCTAAGCGGGTGCTAATGGCGAGCGTGAACTCCCATTTTTGGTCGATTTCTTTCATTTTTGGTGTACTTAAGAAGAAAAACTTTTCCCAACATTGCCCAAAATAGAAAAAGATAACCCCCAAACAAGTGAGAAAAAATAATAAAAAATAAAATAAAAATAATAATATTTTTTTTTACTAACATACATTACAAGGTATACAGGCCCAGCTGACATCACTGCATACTATAATTAGAAACCACTGTTTTTGCAAGGGATTGCAAGAAAATTATTCCCTGTCCCAGGAAAACCCACACTAGTCGACTAACACCCAGGGACCCATTACGCGATAAATATAGACAACAGTTTAAAAAACATGCCTAAGTTTCTACCCTGGCTGGAACGAAAATTTACCAAAATCATATTGATAAACAACCAGGTACTAAAAAACCCACGTTGATTTTTTTGGGTTATCCTAGGTTCTCTACACATAGCTGCTGTGTGTGATAATCATTAAGAAAAAAATTTTTTTTGTTTCAGGTTTTGTGGAGTAAAGTGTATATCACCGTTAGCCCCTTTCAAACTCTGTTTTCTCTAAAAAGCCCCCAAGACAGGGATAGGAGAATGGTATTTGTATCCATATCCTCTTATACTTCCGTCAACTTGGGGTTATGCCAATATTTTTTATTCGGGTATTTAACATGTTTATGTTTTTATATTGGGGGGGGGGATTAGTATATTAACAATTGTGAAGGCAAAAAAGCTGTATGTTGATATTAGCGTAATAATAAAGCATATTCTCCTCTCATGAGACGACTCATGGCAAACCCACGGGCTTTAAAGCCACCTTATCTTTAAAGGGTAATGACGGGGAGGTGCTTTACATAATGAAAGCATTTATTTTATTTGGAAACCCTGGTAGGGGAAAAGAAGGGATTAAAACATAAAGGAGAAAAGAAATTGGAATGACTTATGCACAAGTACACCACCCCAAAAAGTAGCGCAGGGTTTTTGTGGGGACCCTGGAAATTTGAAATTAGCTAGCCAAAAATTGTGCCAATAACTGATTGCCAGATTTTGTGATACGACCTGTATAAAAAATTTCACAATAGACATAAAAAAAAATTAAAGGGCATAAAACAGTACACCTAAATTTGGATTTTTTATTTTCACTATAAAATTTTAAAGCACACAATACAGAAAAAAAAACAGTGTATATTTATCTAATAAAGGATGGTAAAAAATATTTACAAATAAAAAAAAAAATAAAAAAAAAAGATACAAATCAAAAAAAAAAAAAATTGTAACCTTTTTAAAACAAACAAAATGGGATCTTTAGGGTCTCGTAAGTCCTTGTGGCTTAGCGCTTCTTTTTTTTATAATAATAATAATAAATAAAAAAATAAT
>NW_026464736.1:0-13370 GCF_026875155.1 Cherax quadricarinatus
CGCCTTGATGGGAGTATTTTAAACCTTGACAACCAACTTAGAACATGGGTAGCAGCGGTGAGCGTGGTGGTCAGTCGCTCCACCTGCCGTGACCTTCATCCTGTCCGTCCCCCCTGCACAGACGCGTACGCAAAGCCCACGTGGTAAACATGTATGCCAAAGAGCGTAGAGATTGCGCGCAGAGATGCTGGTGTACATGTGCAGACAATGCGGGGAGACAGCGTGGACGGGCGAGAATTTTGTGCAGGAAAATCTTCATTTTATATAATAACTCTGTTTACTGAGCACATAAAAAAATGCCAACAGGCATCAAAGATATTCACTGGGAACGCTAACCATTAGGGTTACACACCGCTTACGGGAATAGTGGTGCCAGACACACACCACAAAGTTAAAAGGACACATTTATTGATGACCTTTTTGCCCGAGCGGTGGGAAATTTATAAAATCTCACCCAAAACAATCAGATACAAGTAGAAACTATAAAGTAGCGATTATTTTATTATTTATAACTAAGCGCAAAAAACCCAAAAGGGGGCCCAAATGTAGTGGTGAATAACGGTGAAGTGAAGGACACGGAGGTATGGGACCGTCAGGTCATAAAAAATTCCTTAAAACGTCCAATAGAAGGACAGGCTAATAGGACATAATGTGAAGACTGTGGTAGTAAAAACAAAGGTATTCAGTCCCCCTCAGCCTAGGAATAAGGCTTTCACATGTCCTTGAACTGATAAATTATAATCATAAAACAAAGCGCAAAAACCCAAAAAATTTCAACGGCGGCCTGCAGGGAAGGGCGTGCTAAAGGTTTAATATTGTTGATCAGAGACTAGCGGGGGTGGAGAGATTATACGGATAAAGTCACTAACTGATGAAACGTCTAGGATCAGCTAAGTTATATAAACCGTTATTCTTGTTGAAGTTGTTGCAGACACTGATGAGTGAGCTTTAAATGTATCCCCTTCGGAAGGTGGCTGTTATCAACCTTGATCCAAGGAAGAGGAGGGTAGCTGCAATTGCATCCATATAAAAACAAACTCCGTATTATATACTGGAGGGGGCCAGTGAAAGGGTCGCTAGCTAGAAGTGCTAGCTACCAAAGCTGCGTCTAGCACAAGCTTGTCCCAATTCATTTTTGCACCACCAGTGATAATCGTGTAGATTATAATCAAAACTAAGCGCTAAATCACCAGGGTCCATACAGCACTGGATAAATCGTGTAGAACTGAACGTTTCTGGCTACGCTCGATATATTCAAATTTATGTGATCATATATTAGTATTTATAGATTTATGTAACTAACTTATCTTGATATAAGGTAAATAGCATGTAAATCAAAGGAAGTGTTAAGGATTTGACATAGGTCACCTCGTAAGAAAATTAACGCAGTAAAATGGGCAGAGATTGTGATCCGGAAGACTTACAGCACACCTCACAGCTAACTTCCATTTATAACCACAACCTTCTGGAGGGGTTGGGAAGCTGCAGTTCAAAGGGTTATAACAGCATCCTCATCCTTCTGAAGGAGGGATGAGGATGCTGCAGTTATTTATAACAGCATCACTTCTGAGGAGGGGTCGGAGATGCTGCAGCTCAGAGAGCAATCTGAATTATCATTCCCTCGAACACAGGCAAGACAAACCACAATTAGGTGATTATAGCATATTCAAGATCAGTGTTAAGTCCGACTTTCCTGGATGTGCAATTAAGCAGGCTGATAGGTAGCAATATATTTAGAGCGATACCATCATCCTGTAATGTGTGTGAAACAGAATTCTTTGAAACGTTTTACACTCTGGCAAGATTGCTGATCTTTTATCTTTCCGTGGAATGCATAAGATGGCATACAAATCTCAAACTTTCCCCTTACATTCAGTAATCAGTTGACGCTAATTTCATGTGTACTCCTTGAGAGTTATCCCCTTTCTAATTTTAGGCGGCTTGGACTGAGATCGAGCCGCGGGAAACGATTATCTCAGGAGCCGTGAACAAAAATAACAGTGAACAAGAGCCACGAATAGCGTGCAAACATCAAGCTGTAAACCACCAACAACAACAATCAAATAGTTTCTTCTCCGCTGTTTGCCCTGGAAACGTGAGCATCACTGCTCAGGCAAGCGCAAGAGACATTACCTCTAGGTCTGATCACAAGAACGTCACACGAAAAAAAAAAAAAAAGAATAACGAGACACAGCAACAGGAAGCCAATATTGGTTGTCTTTTACACAAGGGTCATTAAGGTTGTATGTTACCTGTACACCACCAGCCAAGGATACTTTGATCCTTAAATTATTACATTAAACTCTCAACATATATGTACACAAACTATATACACGCCTCGCTCTGTATATAGAATTCAACGTGAAAGCCAACACCGATTTTAATTATAGATACATATATATGTCTTAAATATTTTTTTTTTAGATTCATTTTTAATAATTCAGTATTGTTATAGTATTTATGATCTTCCTGGTCACACTGATAACAGTGTAGGCGAGGAAAACACAGCCAAAAAAACAAAGCCAGGGAAACACGGAGCATAACGAGACCTACTCAGGGAGATAAGCTGTAAAGAGCTACACAGTGATCATTAAAAGATGAACTAGAGGACAGCGAGAGAGCCAGAGAGGGAAAGTGAAACACGAGATAGGGAGAGAGATACGTGATGTGAGTGCACCTGAGAACTAGAAAGGGACAGGGAGTACGAATCAGTGCGGGAGGTGGAGTGTGATTACCTGAGGATTGGGAAGACGTGCGGGGAGGCACCGTAGAGCAGCAGACGAGGCAGGCAGGCGGGCAGGTGAGTGAGTGAGCGTGGGACACTGGTGGTGGAGACCCCTCTACCAATAAGACAAGCAAAAACACCAGTGAGGGACACCAGCTTCTCCTGCCTCAACTACTCTCCCCCCCCAACACAAGGTTACTCCCGTATCTCCTACTGACGCCCTCCTCCACCTCTCTACACTTGCCCCTTTTGTTCTGTACCGTTACTCGCTCACCTCCCTCTTCACCATGGGGCTCAACTTTCCTCCCGACAGTCTCGACCATTTAGTCTGACTGGTAAGAAAAAGTTTGCTTTTTCGTTGTCCGTTGTAAGGCCAGCGGTACTATTTTGCATTATATTCCAAAATTCTCCCCCCCCGGGGGTTGTTTTTCCCCACCCCCCCCTGGGGCCAAATTTCAGTTCTTGTTTTTTTTTTCCCGAAAAATTCCTAAACTTGTTGTTTTTTCCCTAATTTTTTTTCCTTTCTCTCTTTGTCCTTTAAATTCTTATTTCAGTCTTTTCCCCCTTTTTTTCCTCCCCCTTTTTTTTTATTTGGGGGGTTTTTTATTTTTCCCAAATTAATGTTTGAAATTTTTCCAAAAACAGGGTTTTTTTTTCCTTTAACATATTTTTTGGGAGGGTTCCGTGGAATATATTTTTGGAAAAACCCCCCTTGGTGGGTTGAACCTAATTCCAATTGTGAAGGAGTCCCACCTCAGCCCCTACATGTTTTATAAGAATAAGAGGGAGGGAGAGGGCCCACGTCACTGCCTCACACGGGTCAAAAATGCTCCCCCCTAATTTATATAAAAGAAAAAATTAAATAATTATAAAGGTCTAATACCCCAATTGTACCCTTAAAATCCCAGGGAAAATATTTTTTATATAAAAACCTCCCCCGGGTAACATTTTTAAATATAATGGTTCTTTTTTAAACCCCAACCTTAACCCCTTTTTTTTTAACCCCCATGAAAATTTTTTTTTTTATTACTCCCCCCGTTATTTTTACAGTTTTTTGGAGGGAAAGGTTTTGGATGTTTCTTTATTTATTTTAAAGGTTATTTTTGTTTACAGGTCTGCATTTTTTTACTTACTCAACAGCTCCAACCTGTTTTTTTTTTTGATCAAATTATTTAAAAGGGGTTGGGGATCAAAAAATTTTAAAAATAATTTAAAAAATTTGTTTTACCGGTGTTGTCTACATTTCTATATGACAGTTACATAGGGGAAAAAAAACCCCAAAAAAGGTCAAAACCACATAAAAGAGGCTTTTTACGTTCCCAAACAAAGAAAGGTTATTTCCCCCCCTTATCCCTTTCTTTTAAAAACAAAATTTTGAAGTTTTCCGGGGGCCCAAAACCCCCGGGTCTAAGGTAAAATGGAACAATCAATTTAAAAACGAAAAACTATTAATTTTAAAAAAACCTTGGTTCAGGCCCTCCTCCTGGAAAAAGGGGAAACAAATTTTTTCAAACTTTTTTAAAATTTACCTGTTTTCTTTTGCCCCTTCTTGAAGTAATGAAAAACGAATGTTTTATCTGGTCTTTCATACCTTTTATGGAAGAAATTTTTTAGCCTTCATCGTTGACATCATTTTTTTATATTTTTTGGGAGCCATTTTAAAAACTCGTTTTTGTATTTTTCTATCCTGCCACATTTTTTTTGGGTCTAGACTCCAGGGAACTGCTGCTTGTTTGTGATTAAAACCTATTTGTTGTTAAAGGAAAAAAAAAGCTAGCTGGTAGAAAAAAACCCAAAAACCAGGGGCGGGATTGAACCCGCGGTCAGAGAGTCTAAAACTCCAGACCTCGCGTTGGTCTGGAGTTTTGAGACCTCTGCCCCGCGGGTTCAATTATCCCCCCCCGGGTAGGGTTTTTGTTTGAAAATCGTGTCATTACGTTTTTCGGGCTATGCAGTAGGTACCGTCTTCAGTTTTTGGTTTTTTTAAAAGGTAACCTATTACGGGGGTACGTATAACCGCCCAACTTAAAAAAACAAGACTAGGCTGAGGGACGGCTCACCACGTTACCCTCCACGTCTAACTACCTTTTTTTATTCTCAGTACGGATTGATACAGGTTTTGGGCGAAATTTCTCCAAAATAAAGATACCCAAGTGTTAAACATGAATTTTTATTCACTACCTTTTCCATCTTCACATTTAATGTAAAACATTTTTTCCTTTACATCCCAGGGGGTTGAAAAGCACTTCCCACTAACGACTCACGAAATTGTAACAGCACGAGAGCTATTTTCCCACAACTTAAAAAAAAACCGTTCATAAAAATCCAATTTTTACAAATTTTTTCCCCTAAAGTTTTTTGTTCTCGTATCTATTAATAACCTATGGGAAATCAGTCCTATTTTCCCAACAGCCAACATTTTAACGGGAATCAAGCTTATCTAAAAGGGTGTCCTGGTCTATAAAAATTTTTTTTTTTTTTTTTTTTTTTTCCCCCCCCCCCAAAATTTTTTCAGCGGCATTTTTTCTCCCCCTTGTGTTGTGGGGGGTTCCTGGTGTTTTTGGTCACTCCGCCCAGACCTTCCCATTTTCCGCTGACATGTTTTTTCCCCCTGACTTTCCGCGGTCGGGGCGGGAGGGGGGGGAAAGGGGGGTGGGACCACCCCCACCCCCAAATGATACCCTAAAGCCCCCCCCACCAAGGACGTCAGACGGGCAGCACACTGATAGTACCCAAAATTTCCGCTACACTTTAAATAAAAAAAGGTTTACGCCCGACCTCACAGATAACACAACTTTTCCTCAATAGCACCTTCGTTTCCTAAAACGTTAACGGCGCAGTTTCGAATGATCTGCATTAATTTTTTAAAATTATTTATTATTTATTATTAAATTTAAATTATTTTTAAATTTTTAAATTAAATTATTAATCTTTGGGCAGGGTTTTTCAAAAATAAGGTTTGTTTGCTGCGTTGTTGTTAGAACTCTTTTTTTGGGAAAACAAGCACTAATCTTTCCCCTCACTGCTACAACTCTCGCTCCCTGGCTCCGGCTCTCACTCTCACCGACTATTCTGCTTTGAACCCTGCCTAAGGATTTAAACCTACATTTCCATGAATCAAACTTTACCTCATATCCCAGGTGCTATAAAGACCCCCCTAGGGTTTTTAGTGTTTCCCCTCCATGAATAATAATAAAACCAACTGGGTAGTAGGTTGGTAGACAGCAACCACCCGGAGGTACAAACCTCCTGCCCAATGAGTGAAAATGGAAGCCTGTAATTGTTTTACATGATGATAGGACGTTAGCGTTTTTTTTTTTTCTGCTCATAAACATGCAATTTTTTCAGATATCCCCCTGCACTTCAAATTTTAAAACTTAGGTACACTACACATGGATGTACAAGCATATATATACACACCCCTCTGGGTTTTGTTCTATTTTCTTTTTAGGTTTTGTTCTTGTTTATTTCCCCATCTCCAAAGGGAAGTGGAACAAAATTTTTTTTTCCCCCCGTAAGTCATGCCGGTCATAAGGGGGCGACTAAAATGCCAAGGCAATTGGCTAAAAAACCCCCCCTTTCTCCCGTATACATTACTAAATTTTAAAAAAAAAAATTTTTCTTTTGGGGGGGGGGCACCCTCCCTGGGGGGGATACCCCCCCCGGTTTTTTGTTAAAATAATAATAAAAAAATAAAAAAAAAAAATAATAATAAAAAAAAATTATTTTATTATTATTATTATTATTATTATTATTATTTTTTTAAATTGGAAAAGGAATTTAAGGAAAAAAACTTTTTAAAAAAAAAAACAATGTCAAAACGTGTAATTGAATATAAATAGTAGTATTTTTTCCCCCTTGTTTTTTCCCTATATAGAAAGAAAAGACCATCCTGCAGAGTGAAAAAAACATTTACCCACGTTTTTTTTTTCACACCTTTGCGGGGAAAACAGACCTTCCTGGAGGGGTGCTGACCACAACTTACTACCTAATAATACTAGTCTCAATATTACACCTCTAAACTTTCTAATTTTTTCCCCCAGCGGGGGGCAGATTAGAAGTAGACTCCATACAAGGAATCATAGGGGGTGTATGCCTGTGTATTTTCACCGTTATTGCTCGTGGGCTGGGTGGCCCCCTGCACCCCCGGAGTTTTTAATCCACCGGGTAAACTAAAACAGGAAAATTAAAAAATAAGCAAATGCAAAAAGAAATTTAATCATATTCTATACTGCATAATGCAAGCAACATTCGCTTGTAGCTAAAAAGGCAAAGCTAAAACACCAACAATATTAATCTAGTGATACCCTCCGAGCGCACATTACTAAACTACTGGCCCGGTGGTCTGGGTGCCCCGGGGGTCGGGGCTAAAGCCCCGCTTCACACACGGATGCCCGGGTTCGATTCCCGGCGGGTGGAAATTTCCCCACACGTTTCCTTACACCAAAAGTCCCTGCCCCCCCTAGCCGCAAATGGGACCTGGGGGTTTCGACTGGTGTGGGTCCATCCCGGGGGGGGCAAGATTAAGGACCCCCCAAGGAAAAAAAGTTTAGACGTCCTCATACGCACTGACTTTTTCTTGGGTATCCGGGGGGGCTAACCCTCCGGGGTTAAAAATCCGAACAAAAATTTTCTTTCTTATCTTTTTCTTACAAATTTAAAAGGGTCAAGCCTCGTGAAATGTTGTGAATCCCACATACAAACCCCTTTGCCAGACAGCGTAACATTCCTTATTCCCGTCACCCTTTAAACAAAAATATCTCAACTTCAATATTTTTTTAAATTTCTGTAACATACTAAAATAACTAAAAATACGGGGAGTCCAAGCACTGAACCCCCCAACCTTCTTTTAGCTAAGAAAATAGAAAAAACTACTTAAAATTTTGTTTACGTATTATTTTTTAACTTGTAGATTAATCTTTGGGGGGCAACTAAAAAAAAGTTCATTTTTTCAGCCAACAACACATGCCCCTCAAAACGATTTGGGAGGAATAAAAATGCAAATTACATAATGTGCTTTCCCTTGAAAAACGTCACATAACAAATTTTATTTATATGACAATGTTCCCTAAAGGCAACCGCTTGCCACAGCCCACCTGGAGTGTATTCCGGGATCAACGCCCCCCGGGGCCCCGGCCCTTAAAGAGGCCCCCCTTGGTGAATCCCCGGGCCCGATCAAAGAGGGTGTTACTGCTGGCCCCGCAGGTAGACCAACGTACGAACCCCCAGCCCGGCTAATCTGGGACTGACTTTGGTATCTACCAAACCCCCTCTTGAAGACAACCAGGGGGGCTTTGGTAATTTTCCTTTGGCTGTGGGGGGGGGGGCTGCTGAACAGTCCCCCCTTTGGGCCCCGGACACTTAAAAAGTTTTTCTCCCTTTGTTAAAATAACGGGCCGCCCCCTACTTTTTCCCCCTGGGGGGGATGTTGCATTGCCTACCAAGTCTTTTGTTTTCGTAAGAGTGATTTCTATATAAATTAGGGACCATCCCTCCAGGGTTTTTTCCAATGTTAAAAATGAAATTTCTCTCTTTCCCCCTGCCCCTCCATTATACAAGTCTTCCAAGCTTCCCATAGCTAAGGTGTTTGATGGAAACTTTATATTGCAGTAAAGGTTTTTTCTGTAAAATTCCTAAAAACGCAATTTTCACCTGCCTTTTAATGGAGAGTTATATACAGCATATTCCAGCCTAGAGAGAACAAAATGATTTAAAAAGGATCATCACTTGAAGGTTCTCATTATCCATCCATCAGTTTCCCCCCCGCAGATAGGTGGCACTGTTGTGATTCCCTTTAAAGGCGAGATTCCTAGACATTACCACTCCCATTTCCTTCACATTACTTTTTTCCCCCCTACTGTGTGATTAGAATTTTTAGTAAGATCATTTTTAGCTTTATTTCCCTTTCCCGTTTTCATAACGAGTAGTTTGGAATTTTGTTTTCCCCCTGAACATCATAGGGGGGGAACCAAAAAAAAATAATCTTTATTTCTACAAGTACATGTACAAAGTATACAGCCTAGATGACATTAATATCATACTATTAAAAGCCAGGTTTAAGCAAGCATTTTGGGTAAATTAGGTTAATTCTGTTCCCCCCCCGAAAACGACCCCAAAAGCGACTAACATCCCCCAAACCTGTTTGACTGACGGGGCAAAATGGGGCTTAAGAAACACGTCCTAATTTTTTCCCCTTAAAACCCGGGGGCAACCCGTCCTCAAAGTGTGAGCCCGAGTGCACTACAACGAGTACAGGGGCTTGGGTTTCGGTTACAATGGGCCCCCTTCCAAACCTTTCTAGGGAAAGAAAAACGCACCCTAAGTTGGGATAAGTCTTTTTTAAACTGGGCTGACAGTATGAAGACTCGTTTGCCAGGGGTTCGAAGGTCACCCTTTCTGTTTCATTAGATTCAACCATTTCAAAAACAAGTGCGCCATTAAGGCCGCATTTTTTACCCGTATACAACACAATCTAAAAAAACCCCCAAAAAAAGATTAAACTCAAAATTATACACCAAGCAAAATGCATCCCCCAACAAATTTGTACAATATTTCAAAAGAGACCCATCGTGCACCCTGGTTTTGACTCAAAAAAATACCAGGAAGATCGTTCTTTCTGTTAGGAATTTTTTTGTTGGAGTTTTTTTTTGCACATAAGAAGTCCAACAAATGATCCCCCGGGAAAAACAAAGATTTCCAGGCACAAAAAATGAAATTTCCAGGGGACACAAAAAGTCCAGGCACACAAGTCCCCCCAGGCACACAAGTGGGCCAGGCAAAAAATCCAGGAACTTGAACCAGGCACACGATCCGAAAACTGGCACCGCAGGAGCATAAATACGACGGTTACTAAATATTTAGAAAGGAAATGAAGTTAATGAAGTTCATTTCAAAGGACAGGCTAGCTCAAATTCCTTAGACCAAGAGCCCTTTTACCAACACCAAGCCTCCCCCCCCCCCCTTCAGGGGTTTCAGAATGTCATGCTGTAAAAATAATCGGTAAAGTTCTCTCTCAAAGGGGGGGGCTTGGGTTTATTTTTCACCTACTCTAAAAACTTTTATTTATTTATATTCATAAGCACTAAAATCGTATGGGTCAACAGCTCTTTGGGAAGAGAGGTTCAAGGAAAACCTCCATTCAAATGGCTTCAATTTTAGCACGGGGGGTTTTAATATTTAAAGGCCCTCAGGGGAGGGGTTTCCCCGGGTGCTGGTGAGGGTTCTTTATCCAAGGAAATGAATTTTGTCCACTCCTTCACTGGTTCAACTTGATTGCCCCCATTACCCCCAGGTGCTGTAGACCCCTACGGGTTAGCACTTCCCCCTAAACAATAAGGGGGGCTGCCTAACTTATCAAAACCGTTATCAGAAAAACATTTTTTCAACATTTAATATTACTGACATTAAAAGGTCCCCTTACATCGTTTGGGGGCATTAATAGTACTATTAAAATCAAAACTAAAACGTAAAAAAAAACCCAAAGAGGTCAGCAATTAAAACAAAGTGTTAAAATTTTTCGAACACTCATCATCAGTTATTATTAGAATTATAATATTAAGTCATTACGAATACATGATCAATCAACTTTTATATAGGGCATTACCAATCATTTTCAACACGTTATTAATCACATTATAAAGATTTTCATAATCTTTAAAAAAAAAGATCACATCATGTCAACACATTATCAACATTTTTAAAGGTCATAATTAATTTTCATTACACAGGCCATTATCAAAATAATGACAAAGGGAGCAGCAGCAGCGCAGCACAGCGCAGCACACAGCCAGCACACGCACAAGCAGGAGCAGCAGCAGCAGCAGCACAGCAGCACAGCACAGCAGCAGCACAGCAGCAGCAGCACAGCAGCCCGCAGCAGCAGCAGCAGCACAGCAGCAGCAGCGCAGCAGCAGCAGCAGCAGCAGCAGCAGCAGCACAGCAGGCAAGCAGCAGCAGCACAGCAGAGCAGCACAGCAGCCCCGCAGCACAGCAGCAGCAGCAAAGCAGCAGCGCAGCAGCAGCAGCACAGCAGCAAAACAGCAGCAGGAGAGAGGAGAAGAGAAAGAAGAGAGAGAAGAGGAGGAGGAAGGAGGAGGAGGAGGGGGAAAGGGGGAAAGGGGGGAGGAAGGAAAGGAGGAGGAAGGAGGAAGGGGGAAAAGGGGGGGAGGAAAGGAGGAGGGAGGAGAGGAGAGGGGGAGGTGGGGGGGGGGGGGAGAAGGGAGGAGAGGGGTAAAAAAAAAAGGAAGGGAAGGAAAAGGAAGGGGGAAGAAGGTGGGGGTTAGGTGGGGGTTTAATGGAAAATCCCCCAAAGGTTCCCCCCTTTTCCCTTCCATTTTTCTTTGTTAAAAAAAAAAACCTAGTTTTAGTAAAAAAAATGGGGTTTTTAAATTCAAAAACCCCGGAAAAAAAAATAAAATTTTCCCTTTAAGCCTCTTTTTTTAACTATTATGCCCCCTCAATGGAGGTTCCTTTGGGTGTTTGGAAAGGGGGAACTCTTGATCGGGGGGAACGGGGATCTGGGTTCCAATTCCCCCTAAATTTAAAAGCCTGAGTACCTTCCAACCCCCCCCCCACCCCACACACGGGGGCGCTGTATAATCCCACGGGTTTTAGCGTTTCCCCCGTGATGAAAAATTTTGTTGTTTTTTTAAAAATGGCTCCCTGGGAATCACCCCGCCCCGGGCGGCCATTTCTTCAGCCCAGACCTCTTAAAGGGGAAAGATATGTAAGTACTTACCTTTCCCCCTTACTGCGGGGGTTCCCCAAATTTTTTTTCATTTGTTACCCAATTTTAACATGCCACAAAAAAGCATGTTAAAACCCCCCCTTTTCAAAAAAAAGTTGTTTTTATTGATATAAGGGCAAAACGTGAATGTAAAAACAGCCTCCCCCAAAACTCTGCAACCCCTAGCAAAACCATTGAAAACGTAAGAACCACACTACTTTAAAAAATAAAAATTTAATAATAGCTAAAAAAATTTCCACATAAAGGGGTAAATACTAATAAAAATGCACGGGGGCATACACATAATAACCAGCTTATGCCCCTTTCCCCTCGGCTGAGCCACAGATAAACTGAAAGTTAAAAATAGGGGCCCCGGAAGTGGTTCCAAGGGAAACGGGTCGATCTGGGGCTACTGATGACTTTTTGTCCTGAAGCTACTTTTCAAAAATAATTTTTGGGTTTTGCCCCAACAACTTTAGCATATATTTTCTTTTTTCTAATACTGTAAATAGTTTTTGATGTTTATTGTTTTTTGGGTTTAACTTTATTACTTATAATAGGGGTTTTTACTTTACAAATTTTAAATAAGCAAATTTAAAACAATAATCCCCCCAAAAACCGGGTTACCCCCTTGTTTTCTTGATTTTCGAATTCATAATTTTTTTTTTCTGTCATCCCCCCCCAAATTACCCCCCCCCAAAAAAAAGGTTTAAAAAATTCCCCCCAGGGGGGTAATTTTTTCCCCCCCCATTTTGGGGGGAACCCTGCTTTTACTGGTGTTTCCAAGTGATCTAAAACGTAAGAGAAAGAAATAAAATTACCCGCCCCACCCTACATTTTAATGAGAAAGGACAAAGGGGTCACACCCCCCCTTCCGTTTCATGCCCAAAAGACAAACGTTTTTTTTTAAATTTTATCCAGTTGGGCTTTGTGTTTTGAGGTTTGTTTATTTAAAATAAACTTTCTCCAATATTAAGTCAGTTATGCAAAGGAAGCAGTTTTTTTTAAAAACCAATGAGAAAATGTTTATGAAAACCAAAAAAAAAAAAAAAGTAACCGCCAAAACCTCATCTGACCTATTTAAATTTAGGCGGGGGTTTATGTTGGGTTACTTTTTTTTTTTATTCAGGAAACCCAAAAATAAGGCTCCAAATCACAACTCGCTTGAAAAAATTTTTTACAAAAAAAACACAAACTTCCAATTTTTTAAACCCCAAACGATGATGCCTTCGGAGATTGCGCTACCAAACCAAAGGTTTTAATTCAAAAAGCGCAAACCGAAAAGGTCATTACAAACACCGGGAAAAAGGGAAAGGCCCAGGAAGTTTGAGTAAGAAAGGAAAGGGAGCTCCAATTCCGGAGTTAAAAACCCTTCCACAGCAAAAAGGAACTACAGTGGAAAAACCCAAGCGTCTAATGATTTCAAAACAAGAAAAAATATAAAAACTAACATGGCAACTGTGACTGCGGGGCAGTTTACAAAATTATAATACACATATAATATCTACACAAAACTCTTGGAGAAGGGAGAAGGGGGACCTAGTAGCATTTTCCCGGGGGAAAAAAAGGGCCCCGGAGCTGTAAAAACCCCCCCCTGCAAACACAAAAGGTTAGGTTGTACACAAAAACACCAAAAAAAATTTTTTTTTTTCCCCCCCAAACTTCATGATAGTTTTTTTGTCAAGAAAATTCAAACTTTAAAAAAATTATTTTTAACTGGTCACTAAAAAAATCTATTCCCCCCCAAAAAAATGTCTAATTCTAGCCTTGGTTTTTCCCCCACCCAAATGTGACAATGCCAGCCCCACTCATGCAAGCTAAAGACAATGGAACAATTCCAGACGAATAAGGGGGCATAAAAACAATGGAACACGATACAAAAAAAATTTTTTTAAATCCCCTTGGTTTAAAAAAACAGAA
>NW_026464737.1:0-14164 GCF_026875155.1 Cherax quadricarinatus
TATTAGTCAAATTTTAATTTTTGGGGTCAACACACACACACCACACACACACACCACACCACAACAACACCACCCCACCAACACAACACAACACACACACCACACACCGCGCCGCGCACACACGTACATAACACACGAGACACCACTCACGCATGTATGATACACACATACACACGCAACAAGCACAAAAGCACACAATACACACTCACACAACAACACACCCCACACACACACACACACCACAAACAAACACACACACACACACATACACACCACACACACACACACACACACACACACACAGGAGACATCCCCAGACCAAACACTCACAGAAACAAAACTAAAAAGAAATAACAATGAAATCTTTCCATCCGGATACAAATCCTAAAAAAAGACAGGGAGGAAAAGGGGGAGGGGGGAGTTTAATGCTCTTAAAAACCAGGGGGGTTTTGAAAAGGGAAGGGAAAGGGATGGAGGGGCGAAAGGGACTACTTAGTAGGAAAAATCCAGTTGAGGGACATAAGGTGAAATTGCAGTAATTTAAAACCCACCACGAACTGCGGGGGCCAAGAGAAGAATACGGTGAAGCAAAAAGGCATGGTCGACACACACCGAGGTGGCCAAAGACACACGGGGGGACAAAGTTACTATTAGGGGTGTTTTTTCAATCAAAGAGATTGACGGGGGAAAAACTGGACCCCAGGGGGGTCCCGAAACATGGAGACCCAAGATGATGGATGGGGTAGGGAAAACCTCCTTTCAACATGTGAAGACACTCCCAAGAGAGAGGAGAGGATGAACCAGCAAGACGGACGTTGTATTCACCTTTGATAGTTGGGGACATCGGGAAAAATGTATGAAAGGCCCCTGGAGCTATGATCATGTGTTCTGTGCTTCGACTAATAGTTGAGCTTCAAGGGGGAGAGTACGGGAAATAGGAGGGGATAAACCAAACTACAAAAGGGGGAACTACTCAGGCAGGGGAACTTCCTGCAAACTTCAGTGGGAGAGGAACTGACAGGAAAACCTTTTCAAGAAATGAGGACTATAGACAACAAAATGCAAGGAGGCGAGGAAGGTTTGTTCCGGGGAAAAACAAAATAAGGGGAAAACAAAACGGCCCTTTGGTTCACCCAAAGTGTGGGGGCAAAAACAGTTACTAGAGAAGGGAAAAAGGTACAGAAAACAGAGAACTGGGAAAAAAAAAGATTACCCTAAGAGCCAGAAACGAATATGCACAGATAGAAGGGAGGTAGCGACATAGAAATGCATAGCATCGAAAGTAAAGTCTGCCCGAAAGCTTTTGCATAGCCACATCGGAGGAAAACACAGTCAAGGACCGGTAATCAACGAGGAGGGTATGGGGAGTTCACAAAAAACGCCCGGAGGAGTGAGGAGCAAAAAGAAATTTTAAAAAATATATACAGTGGAAACCATGGGGACCCCGGGGAAATCAGAACAGGGGGTACACCCAAACAAGTTTGAAGGGGGGTGATAACCATGGAGGAAAGAAGGCATGTACCTGCACCTCAAAGGGCAGGGGACCTGACACTGTCCGTGGTCCTAGAGAGGGACAAGATGCGTTTTTGGCCATTAAAAAAGATCTTCACATGTCCTTAACTGGCAACTCCCTGAGGTAGGGAAGTGGGCAAATGTACTCCAATTTTTAAAAAAGGAGACAGAAGGGGGCACTAAACTACAGACCTTATCACTAACGTGTTTTGTATGCAAAGTCTGGAGAAAAATCAGGTGAGAGTGGTGAAGCACGGGAAAAGGAACAAGTTAAAAATTTACAACGGCGGGGTTTTCGGGAAAAAAAAATCTTGTGCCCAAACCTACGGGAGTTTTATGACAAGGTGACGGAAGCAAGACAAAGAAAAAGAGGGGGGGATCGACTGCATTTTTTTGGACTGAAAAAAAGGCCTTCGACACGTTCCTCACAAGGGTTGTGAAAAAGCTAAGGACAGGCAAAAATAACGGGAAAGACACTGCAATGGATCGAAATACCTGACGGGGAGGCAACAACAGTCATGGTCTGACGAGGTGTCAAGGGGCGCCTGTGACAATGGGGGTTCCCACAGGGGTTGTCTAAAAACCGTCTTTTTTTGGGTAAATGTCAAACATAACGAAGGGAAATGACTCAAATTTCCCTTTTGCAGATGATAAGTTAAAGAAGAATCAAATCGGGGGAGGATCAGGCGGACGCAAGAGACCTGACAAGCTACAACCGGGTTTCAGCAACGGGCTCCTTAATTTTAAACCCGCCAAATGCAAAGTCCCCCATGAAGTTTGGGGAAAGGCAAAGAAACCGCAGACACAATATAGTCTAGATGGCCAAATCTCAAACCTCACTAAAGGAAAAATATCTGGGGGTGAGTATAACACCGAGCAATCCCCTAGGCCACATAAACCAGATAACTGCTGCACAAGGGGGTCTGGCAAACCTACGGATAGCTTTCCGATCCCTCAGTAAGGAACGTTAAAGACTCTGTACCCCTTTTCGTCAGGCCCATACTGGAATATCAGCACCTTTTGGGAAAATCACACCGGGGCAACACGTCAAGAAATTAGAAAAAGTGAAAAAGTTTGCAACAAGCTGTCCCAGAGCAAGGGATTGTTTATAATAAAAAATTGAGGGAAATCGGCCTGATGACATTGGAGGACGGGGAGGGTCAAGGAGACATAAAACGACATATAAAAATACGTGGGGAATAATAAGGGGGACAAAGACGGGATTTTCCAGAGATGGGACACAGAAACAAGGGGCCCAAATTGGAAGTTGAAGACTCAGGATAATAAAGGGGGATGTTAGGAATATTTCTTCATTCATAGAATATCAGCCGTGGAATAACCTGAAAGTGAAGTAGTGGAGGGGGGAACCATACATAGTTTTAAAAGGGGAGGGATGATAAAGCTCATGGACAGAAGATAAGGACCTATAGCAACAGAAGAGGAGGGGGCCAGGAGCTATGACAGACCCGCAACCCCAAATAGGTGAAAACAAAAAGGGGAGTAAAATAGGTGAGTACAAAACACCCCACTTAGTGCTTTATTTACAAGTGCAAAGTCAAGATTTTTTTTCCCGAATGGGCCCGTGGATAAAATATTTTGACATATCTTTAACATTTTTTGATGAGTTTTCTTGAAACATTTAAATTTCACACACTCCAGTACATAATGCGCGGGGGAATATTTCGTTTGGGCTCATTGGTGGTGGTGATTTAACCCCCAAGATACTTGTAACCCAGCCGGACCCGGGGGTAGGCACCAAAAGTTGCTTTTTTTGTTGGATGCCCCATAGACAGTGGGCCCCCCTCATGATGAATGATGGAATGAACTGACTTGTGTCAAACTCCCCGAGTCTTAATCAATCAAAATTTGTTGAAGTTCTTTTTTAATTTTTTTCTCAAAATTTCTAACTGACAACCCAAGACTGAATTCCCCCCCTTTTGAAAGCATACAGCTTAGCCAATTTTCTTTATCATGCTCTGAAGACCAATGTAGATTGAATCCACAAATTCACTCTGACTCCCCTGTACAATCTTTCCATACCTTGTCGGGTTTTTGACCAGCATCCACAAAGATGAGTTAAACATTTAAGATGCAAGAATCAGTCAAATTAAGTGTCAAACCCTTTGATACATGGGCGCATTTTTAGTGCAAGGGGTATGGCAAACATTCTGTCTGAAGGGGAGAGGCCCAGTTATTGATGCTGCTCCAAATTTTTTTTGAAGCCACACTCGTACGACAACACAGACTACCCGCTGCACCAGGGGGCTGGTTTAACAAACCATCAACGTATAATTTGGTAAGAAGTGCTGTGTACTAAATTAAAACACCTTAAGGGACATGTTTGGCTTTAAGGCGAAGCTTTGGATTGATTGAAAATATTTTGGGGGGAAATGGAGGAATGGGGATTGGGAAAGGGTAATATCCCCTGGAGCGGAGGGTGCCGTGTTTCCTTTCTTAACATAGTTTTATGATCTGGGGTTTATCGGGAATCGGCCAATTTGTTCGATCCACTTGGATGTTCACCCTGCTGAGGGGAAAACTTGGAGGGCTTTTTTGTCCCGGGTTTGAATGGGGTTTCCTAATGTATTAGCGCCATTTAGGATATTTCTTTCAGTAAAAACGATCTCTGATGCTTTGGGCATCAATTCTTTCCAGCATATTTAAAATTTTTGGGAGTACGAGGGCGTCCTAGAAAGACCCCATTGCTTCGTTTAGGTTTTTTTTCCCGCCGTCCTCAAGCTTTCCCGTCAAAACCCAAAAGCAAGTAGTGACGCGCTTTAACACCAATCACTAATATAAGCAAGATAAGCTATTTTCGTCGCTGTCCTCTTTCTAATTTTCCTCCTCTCTGTCAACCTTCTTTGATTTTTTTTTCCCATTCTCGTGGCATGAAAGGTTTTTTAATTCCGAAATTTCATCAGAGGTTTTCCCCCAAGTTAAATAAAATAGGGAAACCGAGTGTCACACTAAAGACTAAATAACGTGAACTGTACCTTACACCCTTGGGGGCCCGGCCCCATGGGTTTTTGCCTTCACGTGCAAAAAAAAAATTTTTTAAAAACTGATTGTTGACTACTTACTGAATTAAGTTGTCATTTTTTTGTCCCAGAAAAACTGATTAATATTACAGCTTTTATTAAGTTAATAAATTGCGAAAAAATATAAATTGGGGAGTGGGTTATAAGTAGTAAAAAGAGTGAAGGGAAGTTTTATGGTAAATTTTTAAGTTAAATACTAACTCAAGTAAATACAATATTTTATGTGCTGTAAAATTTTTTGGCAAAATCGGATACTTTATTTTAGACTCACAATAAAGTACCAGATGTTGCACATGGGTTTTTTAACTTTCATATTGTCGGTATTTTATACCTTTCTTGCACAACTTAAAATTTTAGAGAGGCTAATTCTTCTTTTATTTATTTTTGAAAGTTTTTTTTTTTTTAAAAACATTTAAAATTGTCTTGGGTATAAGACACAACATTCAAACAAGTGTTTAGTGGCGCTACGTTTTGTTAAGGAATTAAGTTCATTAGACTCAATAATAGACTGCTGAGTAAATTATCTGTGAACAGTCTTACTTGCTGCTATGACGACTCTACATGTAATATTCGTCTCTTCTTTTTATTATGTAGTGATTTCACGAATTTTAAGAACTTCAACAAAAATGGACCAATCTTTCAAGTAGCTTTAACATATTGTTTGACAGATATTTGAGAGAGAATGTTGGGAAACACCTTATGAGCAAAGAAGAAAACTTTTGCTGAAATGCTGTATAATTTGCACACTCTTATCCACTGTGTGCTGATGTTGTGGACGATCTAGCGCGCTTATGATATAAGAAACATCCGAAGTGAATTATCACAAGTCTTCAACAACCCTTGATAACTAGAGATAAATCTAAAAAATACTACGACGTCATTTCCACAGGGAGACACATATTGTTTTTCTAAACTTTGAAAATCAATTTTTCAGCCAATTGATTACAGTTAGCGTTTGGAAATATAATAAAATAAAGAAAAAGTAAGCATATTTGTACTTCCATTATGGTGGCCTAAAACAACAATAAGATCGTTATTCCAGTTTGTAAAACATCTACACGCGTATGTACATAGACATGAAATAACACACACACACTTAAACATTTTTTTTTTCAACCAGTCGGTCGTCTCCCACCTAGGCAGAGTGACCCAAAAAGAAACAATATCCCCATAAAGAAAATACTTTCATTATCATTCAACACTTTCACCTCACTCATACATAATCACTGTGTTTGCAGAGGTGCTCAGATACGACAGTTTAGATGTCCCTCCAAACTGCCAATATCCCAAACCTCTCCTTTAAAGTGCAGGCATTGCACTTCCCATTTCCAGGACTCAAGTCCGGCTACATAAAAATAACCGGTTTCCCTGAATCTCTTCACAAAATATTATCCTGCTCACACTCCAACAGCTCGTCAGGTCCCAAAAATCATTCGTCTCCATTCACTCCTAACACGCTCACACATAGTTGCTGGAAGTCCAAGCCCCTCGCCAACAAAACCTCCTTTACCCCCTCCTGCCAACCTCTTCGAGGACGACCCCTACCCCGCCTTCCTTACCCTACAGATTTATATGCTCTTCAAGTTATTCTACTTATTCTAAATGACCAAACCACCTCAACAACCCATCTTCATCCCTCTTAGTAATACTTTTAGTAACTCCACACCTCCTAATTTCCACACTCCGAATATTCTCCATAATATTTACATTAAACATTAAACATTGCCATTAGGCAAGACATATCCACTGCCTACAGACGCCTCTTCGCTGCATCATTCACAACCCAAGCTTCACATCTATATAAGAGAGTTGGTACCACTATTCTTTCGTACATTCCCTTCTTTGACTCCATGGATAACGTTTTTTTTTGTCTACACAGATACCTCAAAGCACCACTCATCTTTTTTCCTTCATCAACTCCATGGATAACGTCATCCTTCATAAACCATCCGCTGACAAGTCAACTCACAAATATCTGAAAACATTTACTTCTTCCAATCTTCCCCCTCTCAAATTTATATAAATTTTTTTTTATACAAATCGTTTTACCCTCCACCTTATTCTTATCTATGTTCATTCAATTTTTCTCCCTTTTTGAAAACCCTCCACTAACCTTTGCAACTTTCTTTAGAATCTCCCAAAGCACAGTATCATAGCTAAAATCTGTGTCAACTCCCTTTTTTATTTGATTCCCCCATAATTTAACCCCACCCTCTCTCCAACCCTTACCTTTTACTTCTTTTCCAACTCCATCATAAATATACTAAAAAACCATGGTGACATTACACACCCCTGTCTAAGACCTACTTTTACGTGAAGAAAATCTCCCCCCTCTACACACCCTAACTTGAGTCTCCTATCCTCAAAAAACCCTTTTTTTCATATTTAGTAACTTACTACCTATTTCATACATAGCAATATCTCCCACATCGCCCACTTCCACTGTATCACATTTTCCTCTAAATCCATAAATGCAATAAAACTTTTATCTAAATTTTTTACATACATGCTTCTATGAAAGCACTTGATCTACACTCCCTACCCCTCAAAACCCCTTTGCTAATCTGCATCCACTCTCGTATTTCCTATAATTCTTTCAGTTTTTAACCCACCTACTGTAGGTATACTAAAACTTATTCCCCTAAAATTTTTACAATCTTTCTGTCCCCTTTCCCTTTAGAAAAGGACTAACACGCTCTTTGCCAACCCCTGGGTTTCCCTTCCCCTCTTTCTTACTTTATTTACAAAAATACCAACCCCCCTCCAAACTTTTTTAAAACATTTTGTCATGATCCCGTCAATTCCAGCTGTTTTACCCCCTTTCATTCTACGTAATGCCTCACGCACCTCCCCCACACTCACATCCTTCTCTTCTTTCACTCCTGGAGGGGGAAGGTGATGCTTAGCTCTTATGGAGGAAGGAAAGTGAGCTTTAGTGTTAGTGGAGGAGGAAAGTGAGCTTCAGCTGTTAGGGAGGAGGGAAGGTGATGCTTAACTCTTAATGGAAGGGGAATATGCTTCGCTGTTAAGGGGGAGGGGGAAATGATACTTCCCTTTTTAATGGATGAGGGAAATGTTGCTTCTGTTGTTAATAGAGCAAAATTTTCCCTTTTACGCTAATGGAGAAGAGGAAGCAATGCTCGAAATGTAAATAAGAGGGTAGGTAATGACATTGTAGGGAAAAAGGGAAAAGGAAGAAGGATGGGGAAAAGCAGGAGGAGGGGAGGATGAGGGGAAATAAGGGGAAGGGAAGAGCAGGAGGATAGGGCCGCTTGTAATGTTTTTGGAAAGGTAAGAGGTTGTTTTTTAATGTATTATCAAGGAGAGCTGCTTCTAATATTAATGAAGAGAGAGAGAAGAGAGGGGAAGAAGGGGGAAAAAGAGGAGAAAGAGAGAGAGAAGAGAAGAGAGAGAGGAAAAGAGAGAGAGAGAGGAGAGAGAGAGAGAGAGGGTGTTTTACGACATTTTAAAACCCCAAAAGAACGAGTTTTGGAGTCCACACGCACAACCTGGCTATGAGAAAGAGGTAATTGGCCAGCCCTTTGCTCTCAGCTCGCCACCACCGATTGGAATGCTCTTCTCCAAGGGGATGTTGACAACCAAGTGAAAACCTTCACAGGACACATCCTTAATATACAACAAGAACACATTCCTCACCGGCAATACGTGACGAAGCCTACAGATCAGCCTTGGTTTGGCTTTCGTTGTAGAGAGGCTGCTACTGCTAAGTACAAAGCATGACGAAGGAATAAGAGACATCCTCCCACCTATAACAGGAACTTGCACTGGCAAGCCTGTAGGCATATGGATGACGTTCAAAAGTGAGCCATTGCTAAATGGGAGGTGGACGCAAAAAGAAAGCTAGCATTAGGTAGGGTAGGCTCCAAAACCTGGTGGTCCCTGGTCAAGGACAGACAAGGTTATCTGCCTGATGAACTCATTCCACCTCTAAATCGACAGGACGGGGCCACCTCTACTAGTAGTCAAGAGAAGGCGGACCTCTTTGCCGAACACTTTGCTACCAAAATGCAAGTTCCTGATCCAGCAAGGGACCCTCCTTGGCTAGCTGAAAGAACTGTGTCAAAACTGTCAGCGGTTACAATAAGGCAGGAGGAGGTGCATTCCTTCTTAAATCGGCCCAGACAAGTTGAGCCCAAGATTGCTGAGAAGATGTGCAGATCAGCTAGCAGCACCTCTAACTCGCATCTTTCAGCACTGCCTAGTACAGTGTAAATGGCCCTCTCCGTGGAAAGAGGCAAATGTAGTCCCTATTCACAAAAAGAAGAGCAGAGCAGAAAATCAGCAACTACAGATCAGTCTCACTCCTGTCAATCACTGGTAAGATCCTTGAGACAATATCTCAAGACAAATGACAAAGTTTTTTGACCACCACTCACTACATTGTGGCCGTCAACATGGTTTTAGGAACGATTAATCTGGTGCTGATTTGTTAAACCTCTCCACTAAGTGGCACGAGTCACTGGACGATTCCAAAGTCAGCTGTGTGGTAGCACTGGACTTTGCTGGTGCTTTCGACCGAGTGTGGCACCAGGGCCTCTTAGGCCCCAGGCCGCCGTGTCTGAGCCTAAATACACCAAAAAATCGAAAAAATATGAAAAATGAGTTATTCTTACCAAAAAATAGAGCAAAGATCTGGCAACATTTTGGTGTGCGCCTCGTCTCTGTACGATAATTACATATAAAGCTATCGTAATTATAACAACTACGTCATCAGCATGACGCGGCCCAGCTGACCATAACAATAACACGTGCTCCAGCGCGACTCGCTTCATAAAACAGTATCACAGGTATTTTTTTCCTTTTTTTTTTTGGTGTATTTTTTAGCTAGATCTTCTAAATAGTAACTGGCAACATCAGGTTAGCTGTGAGAAGGAGCTGCTCACACCGTCTCAAGTCAGTGCCGACTGGAAGTCTGAAGGGAGAAGGGGTGTGTCACTTTGTCTGACAGCTGACTACCCTTGGGACGTTACTTTTTGCCTTTCATTGTATACATTTTTGGTACACAATGCCTGCAAAGAAGAAACAGTTTGCCAAGAACATTAGCAGCAAGAGGAAAAGGCACATAGAAGCAATGATAAGGTCTATACAAGCAAAGAGAGCAGCAGCTGCTGTGGTTGGTGACGCCGCCACGATGCTAGTACCACCACGTGGTGACGCCGCCACCATGCTAGTACCACCACGTGGTGACGCCGCCACGATGCTAGTACCACCACCCTCCTCTCAAGACCTGTCCTTGTTCACTGCTACTGAACTATTGGATATTTCACGTTCAGAAACAAGGAAGACAAAATATAGGAGCCCCGCAAATATGCCCACCTCCACCACGGCTGCTACTACCACAACTACTACCACCACGGCTGCTACTACCACAACTACTACAGCGTTGTATAAAAGGCAGAACGCAAAACTGTAATGAAAGTCTGCATCACCGCATATGGTCTTACAGCAATAAAGCCAAATATCAAACCAAGAGGCATGCTGATTTCGCAGTCAGCCATGCTGTTGCTGACTACAATAGTGGATATGTGAGGAGCTGTCTGGACACAGCACTGGGCTACAAACATTCAGCAGTGACTCAAAAACAACTTGAATTAATGGAGAAGAACATGAAGGAACAACGGAAGCAAAGAGGAATGAAGAGGAAAAGGGAGCTGGACACGTCCTACGAGCCTGGAGGACATTAGATAATCATGTGTCCACCTACATCCAGTCATAGGTACGTAATTATTAGTGTTTTTTTGGTATATTTTTATATTGGTATGTGTATAAATATCATATATGGGTGCAATTACATGTATCTGTACATAATCACTGGGAATAATCACTGGGAATAATCACTGGGAATAATCACTGGGAATAAGATTTTGAGAATTCATTTCTTTCTTTTCAGATTGATTGGGATGGATTTTTATGATTGTCCGGCCACCAGAGAACTTCAGGACAAAGGGATCTTCATGGAACTTCAGGAATAATGTCTATATAACCAGTTCTACTCTCAATAAACGTATAAAGGCACTATGAGTATTTTTACCCACTGTATAGTAATGTTCAATGTATTTGTTGATTTTTTTCAAAAGTGCATTTATTTGTATTTTTCTGAGGTAAAACCATTATTTATGAACCGATCATTCTGAATTTTACAAAAGTTATTCAGGGGACCCTGTTTGACTTTGTAATGGAGTTGTCTTGGGTAATAATTTTACAAAAGTTATTCAGGGGAGCCTGTTTGACTTTGTAATGGAGTTGTCTTGGGTAATAATTTTACAAAAGTTATTCAGGGGAGCCTGTTTGACTTTGTAATGGAGTTGTCTTGGGTAATAATTTTACAAAAGTTATTCAGGGGAGCCTGTTTGACTTTGTAATGGAGTTGTCTTGGGTAATAATACCTTCAATTTTGCATAAATTGATGTAAAGTGCAAAAAAAAAAAATTTAAATAAAGTCAAGACATAATAATATTTTTTTGGGTACCATAAAACATGTTATTGCATTATTTATATCCATTAGAAAGTCAATTTGGCATTACTTTATCATTTGTGATTATCAACAATGATTTCGAGATTGCCAATATTGACTTACGTTGCTATAAGTGTTGCCATGTCCAATTTTTCACATTTTTATTTTTTATAACTTTATTTATTGGACGATCTTTATGCAACTTTCATCACATGAGGCTCAATATGCCCAAAGTCTCTGGTAAAAAAATCAACGAAATCGAGCAAAGGAAAAAAAAAAAAATTTAGGCTGCCTGTCACCTTAGACAACTTCAAGCATTGGGAATTGCAGGCTATACGCTATGTCTCCTCAGTGATTGCCTTCATGGTAGATCTCTGACGGTAGTTCTCAATGGAATGGAATCAGCAAGACATCCTATTGGGACAAGTATTCCACAAGGAAGCGTGCTGGGACCATTGTTATGGAATGTCTACTTCAATGACCTTCTTCATCTCATCCCAGAATCCCATGCATATGCAGACGACTGTACATTGACATTCACTTATCCAAGAGAAGAAATGCCAGCTGCTCTAAGCTACATCAATCACCAGCTAAGAGCTATATCAGCTTGGGGAAATAGATGGCAAGTAGCATTTGCACCTGAGAAAACGCAAATGATCGTCTCTAGGCACCATGATGGTAATGCTGGTGCAGTAGTAAAGATGAATGGGAGGGTGTTTGGCACCTGGGGAAGAAGTTGATATCCTTGGGGTGAAATTTGACTCCAAACTGACCATGAAGATCCATGTTGTAAATCCTGCAAACAAGGCAGCCAGGAAGCTTACAGCAAATTCGCCCTATCTCGCATCTGCTTGACAGTAGGGGTTGCAAGATATTGTACGAGGCACAAGTACGCTCACACCTTGAGTTTGCTCACTTTCTTGGTTTGCCTGCCCCCCTCTCATCTGCGACTGCTTGACAGAGTAGAGAACAGAACAGGACGTCTTATCTCTCGCCTGGACCCATCCTGGATAGATCTTCATTTCAGCAACCCCTTCAACCGGGAGGGAAGGGGGGGCCCTTACTGTTTTGTAAAATCCCAAAAATTCCAAGACCAAAACTTATCCATTGGAAGGGAAAAAGTTTTTGAAAGGGGGGGGGGGGGGTTTTTGGTGTTTTTGAAAAAAATTAATATATTAAATGAGGTATGGAAAAATTGTAAGATTAATGATGTAAGAAAAAAAGAATTGAAAAGAAAAGGCCCCCCAAGAGGTAAATTATTTGTTTAAAAAGAAGTTAAAAAATAAAATGTTTTCAAGGGCTGTTTAGGTAACAGCTTTTAGCTTGCCAAAAAATAGGAATCTTAAACCTGTAAATACTTGTCAATAAAGTTTGGATCCTTAAACCTTTGTCAAATCCTGGTAAAAAGGGGTGTGGTGTGTGTGGTGTTGTGGTGTGAGAGAGAGAGAGAAGAGGAGAGAGAGAGAGAGAGAGGAGAGAGGAAGAAGAAGAGAGGAGAGAGTTTTTAACTGCTCGTTTTTGTGAAGAGGAACTCTCTTCTAATTAGTACCCCGGGGAAAGGGCCCTTTAAGCATTGCTAAAATTTTTGTTTTTGGTTTTCTTTTTTCTTCATTCAACATTTAGTAGTAAGTTGGGGGCTTCTTAGTGGCAGTTTAATTGGGTTTGGGGCCCTGCATGTCCGTTTTTTTTATTTTTATTGAAAAAAAATTTTCAATTCAAATTTTTTATGACTTAAAAAGCCCTCTGATTTTTTCAAACCTTTGACAAACACCCAACGGGGGAAGTTTGAACTCCCGGCTCTTCTAATTTTATGACCACTCGCCATGGGGTTCAAACCCCACCCGTTCCTGGTTTGTTTGCCTGTGTTATTACGTTGTTTTGTCCCAATGCCCTGCCGCTCTGCAACATCTCGTCATCCCACGCACGGTGTTGACGCACAGCCATCGCACAGTGACCAAAATCTATCTAGTTTTTTAAAGGCGAAGGAAAATAAATTTTTTTTGTTAATAGGGAAGAGAAAGTAATTCTTCTATGCAGATGTTAATATTAAAGTTAAAATTAAATATTATGTTAATAAGTTAAAATTTAATTTTTAAATTAAAAGTTAAATTAAAAGTTAAATTAAATGTTAAAATTAAATGTTAATATAAATATTATGTTAATATTGATGTTAATATTTAAAAGTTTTTGTTAATATTAGATTTAATATTTAATTTAAAAATTAGATGTTAAATTAAATGTTAAATTAAAAAGTTTTGTTAAAATTAGATGTTAAAATTGATGTTAATATTAAATGTTAATATTAAATGTTAATAAAAGGTTTTAAAAATAAAAGTTAGCTAAAATTAGGTTTGATATTTGACGTTAATATTAAACGTTAAAATTAAAAAATTAATATTTAAAAGTTAAAGTTAATTTAATTTAATATTGATTTTTTATTAAATGTTAAAAGTACTGTTACGTTAAAAATTAATTTAAAATTAAAATTGAGAATACAAAAAAAAATTAATATTTTAAAAAAAAAGTTTTTTAAAAACATTTTTCTACATATGCAAAAATTTAAAGCAAAATTTTATTTTCACAAATAAAAAATATCAAAAACTTAAAAAATATTAAAAAACATACATAAATATTAAAACAATCCAAAAAAGACTAAATAAGCACAAAATAATAGCATTTTTTGAAATACTTATAATGTTCATCATTAAAAGATAGCATTCATTGAGGAAAGATAAAAGTTGCTGGTTTGTAAATTTATGTAGAGGGAAAAAATGAGAAATAAAAAATGAAATCAGAAAGGGGTTAGGGGAATGGATGTTGGAGAGATGAACAAAAAAAAAGAAATTTGATTTCATTGAAAAGAGGGGGGGAGAGGGAGGGAGGAGAGAGAGAGAAGAGAGGAGGTATTAGTAAAACTTCATATGCAGGCGTCAGTTTAAAGTGTGATTGCCTGGTGCTGGTTAAAGGTGTCAGAGTGTGAGTGTGCTGTATACTCTGCCCTGAGTGAGTGAACTTTATGTTAAATTAGTGGTGTATTAGAGAGTGAAGTGAAGTCAGATTATTGGTGAAGTCGTCATTGTTTTTGGGGTTATAAAACGATGTGGCATAGTTGATTGTCATGTTTAAATGTGTTATGTTA
>NW_026464738.1:0-10086 GCF_026875155.1 Cherax quadricarinatus
TTATAAAAAAAATTTTTTAAATTACTTTCGCATAAAATTAATTCCCTCGTATTCATAAAAAAGTTGGAAAAACCATGAATTTTTTGCTAAAAACTCAGGTTTGTCGAAGTGTTCTAAATGCTGTAAATCGTTTGAAAATAAACAGGGTAAAACATCATTTTTCCCTATTTTTTTGATTTTTTCAATCTTTTTGGGATTTTAAAAAATAATTTAAATATATGAAAAACCTTAATAACGAAATCCAGAAGCTTGAAAAAAACGAAACGTGGTAAATGATGTTTTACTGCATATTTTTGACGATATAAAGCATTTTGAACACTTTTCAGACAAACTCATTTTTAGCTAAAATTCATGGATTTTCAAACGTTTTAAACAGAATTGCTAGAAGTGCCTAAAAAGCTCGAAATCGTCGAAATATCGTAAAAAAATATTTTACCCTATTTTTGATTTTTTTTAATGCTTCAGGGAAATTTTTAAAAATGCAAAAAAATTGAAAAAATCGAAAAAAATGGTAAATGACGTTTTACTGATTTTCGACGACTGGAGCCCTTTAAGGATTTTCAAACAAAACCTTTCTTTTTAGCTAAAATACTGGATTTTAACACTTGAAATTATATTGACCAATACCCCCTTAAATGCGATTTTAAGTTACTTTTAGCATAAAATTCAATCCTCTAATTCTGATCAAAAAGTTTAAAATCCTGAATTTTAGCTAAAAAAAAAGGGTTTTTCGAGAAGTGTTTTAAATTGCTCCAAATCGTCAAAATATGCTAATACATCATTTTGCATATTTTTTGAATTTTTTCAAAGCTTTTGGTTTTTTAAAAAAAAATTGAAATGCCTGAAATCCTTGACATTGAAAAAATCAAAAATATGGTAAAATATGTTTTACTCTATATTTCGACGATTTCGAGCTTTTTGAAACTTTTTTAGACAAATGATATTTTAGAAAAAATTTAGAAATTTTTAAAATTTTTTATTGAATTGCTAAAGTGCCTAAATGCTCGAAACACGAAATATGCATAAAAAATCATTTTACCCTTTTTTTTTTGATTTTTTTAATGCTTTTGCTATTTTAAAAATACCTGAACATTGAAAAAAACGAAAGGGAAAATGGGAAATGATGTTTTACTGCTATTTCGACGATTTCGAGATTAGAGCACTTTAGAATTTGAAAAAAGTTTTAAATCCATTTAATTTTAGCTAAAATCAGGTTTGTCTGAAAAATTTTAAAGCTCCAAATCGTCGAAATATGAAAAAACATCATTTTTCCATATTTTTGATTTTTTTTAATGGTTAGGTATTTTTTATATTTCATATTTTAAAAAAAAAACCAAAAGCTTGAAAAAAATCGAAAAATATGGCTAAAAGATGTTTTACGCATATTACGACGATTTGAGCGTTTTGAAAGATTTTTTGGCTAAATTCAGGATTTCAAATTTTTATCAGAATGCTAAAGTGCTCTAAATCCCGAAAAACGTCGAAAAACACAGTAAAACACTTTTTACCCTATTTTCGATTTTTTCAATGCTTAGGTATTTTTAAAAAAAGCAAAAGCATTGAAAAAATCGAAAAAAATTGGTAAAATATGTGTTACGCTATTTCGACGATTTTTGGGAAATTAGAGCACTTTTTACACAAAAACCTTTTTTTTTAGCTAAAATACATGGATTTCACAATAAACTATATTGATCAATACTACACTAAAAGTCTTTTTAAACTTTCACATAAAATTCAATTCCCTCAGTAATTTTGATAAAAAAATTTAAAATCCTGAATTTTAGCTAAAAAAACGGGTTTTTCTGAAAATATTTTAAACGCTCTAAATCGTCGAAATATGCTAAAACATCATTTACAAATTTTTCGTTTTTTTTTAATGCTTTTTGGTTTTTTTTTAAAAAAATGAAAAAATTAAAATACCTGAACCATTTTAAAAAAACGAAAAAAAATGGTAAAAAATGTTTTTCTGCTTTTTCGACGAATTGGAGCATTTAAACACTTTTCAGACAAACTGACATTTTAGCAAAATTCATGGGTTTTTAAACTTTTTTATCGAATTGCAATGAATTGAATTTTTGAGGTTTTAATTTTTAAACTATTTACAATTTTCAAAAAAACCCCCTAAAAATTTTATGAAATTGAGAACATTTTTGAATATTTTATAATTTTTTTAAAAATACCAAAAACATAGAAAAAACGAACAATGTGGCAAAATCATGTTTTACTCTATTTCGAAGATTTTCAGCATTTAGAACACTTTTCAGACATACCCGAATTTTTTTTTCTAAAAAATTTATGAATTTTCAAATTTTTTTTTTCAGAATTGCTAATGGAATTGAATTTATGATGAAAGTAACTTAAATAAACTTTAGTGTATTTGGTAAATAATGTTCGATGTGAAAATCCATTATTTTAGCTAAAAGAAAAATTTGTGTGAAAAAAACCTTAAAAAGTTTCCCAAATCGTCGAAATAGCAGTAAAAAAATCTTTTCCAATTTTTTTCGATTTTTTTTCAATGATTTTGCTATTTTTAAAAAAACCTGAAACATTTAAAAAAAGAAAAATATGGAAAATGATGTTTTCTGCATATTTCGAGATTTTGGGGCACTTGGCACTTTTAAAAAATTTTTTTTTATAAAAAGGTTTTTAAAAAAAAAATTTAAATTTTCACTAAAAATATTTTTTTTTCCAAAATTTTAATTCCAAAATTTTGTAAAAATTTTTTAAAAACCTGAATTTTTAAAAACATTCAAAAATTTTAAACCCCCAAATTTTTTAAAAATTTTTCCAATTTTTTTTGTTTTTTAATTTTTTTTTTTAAAACCCAAGCTTTGAAAAAAACCCGAAAAATATTAAAATAAAGTTTTCCCCGCTTTTCGACGATTTGGGGGGTTTAGAACTTTTCAAAAACCTTATTTTTTGCAAAAACTGGATTTTCAATTTTTTGAAATATAAATTTAAAAATTTTTACACAAAATGCCATTTTAAATTTTTTGAGCAAAAATTTTCCCCAAAAATTTTTAAAAAATTTAAAAAAAATTTTTTGCTTTAAAAAGGTTTTTTTGAAAAAATTTTCTTAGCCCAAATCGTGAAATATGCGAAAACATCTTTACCATATTTTCGATTTTTTTAATGCTGGTATTTTAAAAATACAAAAACATTTTAAAAAAAAGAAAAAAGGAAAATAAAGTTTAAATGCTATTTCGACGATTTGGGATTTAGAGCATTTCACACAAACCTTTTTTTTAGCTAAAATACATGGATTTTTTCCTTTTTAAATATATATTGACACAATACACCTAAAATGTCAATTTTAAATTACTTTCAGCATAAAATTCAAACCATTACTTTAAAAAAAATTCCTGAATTTTTAAAAAAGGTTTTTTGAAAAATTTTAAATCCCAAATGTAAAATGCATAAAACATCCTTTTAACCAATTTTTCGATTTTTTCCCAAAGGCTTTTTCTATTTTTAAAAAAAAAAAAGCTTTTAAAAAAAAAAAAAAAAATTTTTAAATGATGTTTTTTTGCAATTTTGGATTTGGGGCTTTTGAACACTTTTCCAAAAAAACCCTTTTTTTTTGCAAAATTCTGATTTTAAAAATTTTTTATAAAATTGCAATAAATTAAATTTTTTTAGGGGGTTTTCAAATTTTTAAAATATATTTTCAATTTTTTAAAAAAAAAAATTTGAAAATTAGAATTTTTTAAATTTCAATTTTTTTTAAAAAAAACCAAAAAAAGGTCCAATTGGCAAATATGTTCAACCATATTTTCGAAATTTTTTAGCTTTGCATTTTAAAAACCCGAACTTTTAAAAAATGAAAAATTTTTTAAAAAATGGAATGTTTTAAAACTTAAAAATTGACATTTGGGGGCAATAAGTTTTTTAAAATCCCTTTTTTTTAGCTAAAAAAAAGGTTTTTTAAAACTTTTAAAAAAATCTAAAAATTTCCAAAAAAAATCTTTTTAAAATTTTTATTTTTTACTTTCAATATTTTTAATTTTTAAATTTTAAAAAAAAAAAATTGAAAAAAAACAAAAATTTTTCTAAAAAAGTTTTCTGATATTTCAATTTTTGACGTTTTAAATTTTTCAGAAAAACCATTTTTTTTTCTAAAAATTTGGGTTTTTTAATTTTTTTTAAATTAGAAAAAATTGAAAATCGAAAAAATAAAAATGAATTTTTTTTGTTTTGACAAATTTGTTTAAGTTTTTAAAAACCTTTTTTAGCTAAAAAAAAGGTTTTTTAAAACCTTAAATAAATGGGAAAAATCTAAAAACCCTTAAATTTTTTTTTTTTAAGTTTTCTTTTTTTAAAAATAAAATTTTTAAAAAAAAAAAAAATTTTTAAAATATTTTTAAATGTTTCGCTTTTTTTCAAGGTTTTCCCAAAAAACCCTTTCTTTTTAGCTAAAAACATATTTTACCAAATTTTTGAAAAAATTTTTAAAAAGCTTTTGTATTTTAAAAATAACCTAGCAATTTGAAAAAAATTTTTAAAAAATGGTAAAAAATTGGGTTTTCTGAAAATTTCAAAATCCTGGGAAAAGAGCATTTTACCAATTTTTTTTTTTTCAAAATTCTTTATTTTAAAAAATAAAATTTGAAAAAATCAAAAAATGGGAAAAAATTTTAATTATTTCAAGGGGGATTTTAAATTTTCCCCAATTTTTTTTTAGCAAAAAAAAAGGGTTTTTAATTTTAAATATATAGCCCCCAAAAACTAAAGTTTTTTCACAAAAACACCCCAAAAAAATTTTGGGGAAAACATAATTTTCAAAAAAACTTTTCGAAAGTTTCAAAATGATTCAAAAATAAAATTTTTTAAAATTTTAAAAAGGATTTTTTAAAAAACCGAAAAAAAAAAATTTTTGGGAAAATATGTTTTATTGCATATTTTGACGATTTGCGGCATTTAGAGCACTTTTCGCACAAACCTTTCTTTTTAGCTAAAATACATGAATTTTCACACTTGAAATATATATTGACACAATACTACACTAAAATGTCATATTTAAGTTACTTTCAGCATAAAATTTAATTCCATTAGCAATTCTGATAAAAAAAGTTTGAAAATCGATGAATTTTAGCTAAAATATTAGGTTTGTCTGAAAAGTGTTCTAAATGCCCCAAATCGTCGAAATATGCAGTAAAGCATCATTTTACCACATTTTTAGATTTTTTCAATGCTTTTGCTATTTTTAAAAATATCTGAAGCATTGAAAAAATCGAAAAATATGGTAAGATGATGTTTTATTGCATATTTCGACGATTTTTAGCATTTAGAACACTTTTCAGACAAACCTGATATTTTAGCTAAAATTCATGGATTTTCTAACTTTTTTATCAGAATTGCTAGAAGTCCTGTAAATTCTCGAAATCGTCGAAATATACAGTAAAACATCATTTTACCATATTTTTCGATTTTTTCAATGCTTCAGGTTTTTTTAAAAATAGCAAAAGCATTGAAAAAATCGAAAAATATGATAAAATGATGTTTTACTGTATATTTCGACGATTTGTGGCATTTAGAGCACTTTTCACACAAACCTTTCTTTTTAGCTAAAATACATGGATTTTCACACTTGAAACATATATTGACTCAATACTACACTAAAATGTCATATTTAAGTTACTTTCAGCATAAAATTCAATTCCATCAGTAATTCTGATAAAAAATTTGAAAATCCATGAATTTTAGCTAAAAAATCAGGTTTGTCTGAAAAGTGTTCTAAACGCTCTAAATCGTCGAAATATGCAGTAAAACATCATTTAGCTATATTTTTCGATTTTTTTCAATGCTTTTGTTTTTTTTGAAAATATATGAAATATATAAAATACCTGAACCATTGAAAAAATCGAAAAATATGGTAAAATGATGTTTTACTGCATATTTCGACGATTTTTAGCATTTAGAACACTTTTCAGACAAACCTGACATTTTAGATAAAATTCATGGATTTTCAAACTTTTTTATCAGAATTGCTAATGGAATTGAATTTTTCGAGGCTTTTCAATATTTTAAACTATATTACATATTTTTCAAAAAAGCCCATAAAATTTCGATGAAATTGAGAAACATTTTTGAATATTTCATATATTTTTTTAAAAATACCAAAAGCATTGAAAAAATGTGGCAAAATCATGTTCTACTGCATATTTCGACGATTTACAGCATTTAGAACACTTTTCAGACAAACCCGAATTTTTAGCTAAAATTCATGGATTTTCATTTTTTTTTATCAGAATTGCTAATGGAATTGAATTTCATGATGAAAGTAACTTAAATATGACATTTTAGAGTAGTATTGAGTCAATATATTTTTCAAGTGTGAAAATCCATGTATTTTAGCTAAAAAGAAAGGTTTGTGTGAAAAGTGCTCTAAACGTCCCAAATTGTCGAAATATGCAGTAAAACATCATTTTACCATATTTTTCGATTTTTCTCAACGATTTTGCTATTTTTAAAAATACCTGAAGCATTGAAAAAATCGAAAAATATGGTAAAATGATGTTTTGCTGCATATTTCGAGATTTTGGCACTTAGAGCACTTCTAAATTCGATAAAAAGTTTGAAAATCCATGAATTTAGCTAAATACAGGTTTGTCTAAAAGTGTTTTTAAATCTCCAATCGTCGAAAAAGCAGTAAAAATCATTTTACCTTTTTTTTTTATTTTTTTCAATGGTTAGTATTTTTTATTTTACATATTTAAAAAAAAAAACATTGAAAAAAAATCGAGAAAAATTCTAAAAGATGTTTTAAATGAATATTTTCCATTTTGAGCGTTTAAACCTTTTTAGACAAACCCGATTTTTTTTTAGCTAAAATTCATGATTTTAAAATTTTTTTTTTCAAATTCTGATGGGAAATTTAATTTTATCTGGAAGTAACTTAAAATAATTTTTTTTAGTACTATAAAATGTTTCAGTTGAAAATCCATGTTTTTAGCAAAAAGAAAGGTTTTTGTAAAAAATGCTCTAAAGCCCAAAACGTCAAAAATGCAGTAAAAATCATTTTACCATATTTTCGATTTTTCAATGCTTTTGCTATTTTAAAAATAAACCCGAAGCCTTTAGAAAAACCGAAAAAAAAAATGGTAAAAGATATTTAACTGCAAAATTTTGACGATTTGGGCACTTAGAGCACTTTTCACACAAACCTTTCTTTTTAGCTAAAATACATGGATTTTCACACTTGAAATATATATTGACTCAATACTACACTAAAATGTAATATTTAAGTTACTTTCAGCATAAAATTCAATTCCATCAGTAATTCTGATAAAAAAGTTTGAAAATCCATGAATTTTAGCTAAAAACTCAGGTTTGTCTGAGAAGTGTTCTAAATGCTGTAAATCGTCGAAATAAGCAGTAAAACATCATTTTGCCATATTTTTCGATTTTTTCAATGCTTTTGGTATTTTTAAAAAATATATGAAATATATGAAATGCCTTAAATATACGAAATACCTTGAAGCATTGAAAAAATCGAAACGCATGGTAAAATGATGTTTTACTGCATATTTCGACGATATAAAGCATTTAGAACACTTTTCAGACAAACCTCATTTTTTAGCTAAAATTCATGGATTTTCAAACGTTTTGATCAGAATTGCTAGAAGTGCTCTAAATGCTCGAAATCGTCGAAATATGCAGTAAAACATCATTTTACCGTATTTTTCGATTTTTTCAATGCTTCAGGAATTTTTAAAAATAGCAAAAGCATTGAAAAAATCGAAAAATATGGTAAAATGACGTTTTACTGCATATTTCGACGATCTGGAGCACTTAGAGGACTTTTCAAACAAACCTTTCTTTTTAGCTAAAATACATGGATTTTAACACTTGAAATATATATTGACACAATACCACCCTTAAATGCCATATTTAAGTTACTTTCAGCATAAAATTCAATACCATCAGTAATTCTGATCAAAAAGTTTGAAAATCCATGAATTTTAGCTAAAAAATAAGGTTTGTCTGAGAAGTGTTCTAAATTGCTCCAAGTCGTCAAAATATGCAGTAATACATCATTTTGCTATATTTTTCGATTTTTTTCAATGCTTTTGGTATTTTTAAAAAATATATGAAATGCCTGAAATATATGAAATACATTGAACCATTGAAAAAATCGAAAAATATGGTAAAATGATGTTTTACTCTATATTTCGTCGATTTCGAGCATTTAGAACACTTTTCAGACAAACCTGATATTTTAGCTAAAATTCATGAATTTTCAAACTTTTTTATCTGAATTGCTAGAAGTGCTCTAAATGCTCGAAATCATCGAAATATGCAGTAAAACATCATTTGACCATTTTTTTCATTTTTTCAATGCTTTTGCTATTTTAAAAAATAACTGAAGCATTGAAAAAATCGAAAAATATGGTAAAATGATGTTTTACTGCATATTTCGACGATTTGGGGCATTTAGAGCACTTTTCACAAAACCTTAGTTTTAAGCTAAAATACATGATGTTCACACTTGAAATATATATTGACACAATACTACACTAAAATGTCATGTTTAAGTTACTTTGAGCATAAAATTCAATTTCATTAGCAATTCTGATTAAAAAGTTTGAAAATCCATGAATTTTAGCTGAAATATGAGGTTTGTCTGAAAAGTGTTCTTTAGGCTCGAAATTGTCGAAATATGCAGTAAAACATCATTTTACCATATTTTTCGATTTTTTCAATGCTTCAGGTATTTTTTAAAATAGCAAAAGCGTTGAAAAAATCGAAAAATATAGTAAAATAATGTTTTACTGCATATTTCGACGATTTGGGGCATTTAGAGCACTTTTCACACAAACCTGATATTTTAGCTAAAATTCATGGATTTTCAAACTTTTTTATCAGAATTGCTAATGGAATTGAATTTTATGCTGAAAGTAACTTAAATATGACATTTTAGAGTAGTATTGTGTCAATATATATTTCAAGTGTGAAAATCCATGTATTTTTGGTAAAAACTAAGGTTTTGTGTAAAGTGCTCTAAATGCCTCAAATCGTCGAAATATGCAGTAAAACATCATTTTACCACATTTTTCGATTTTTTCAATGCTTTTGCTAATTTTAAAAATACCTGAAGCATTGAAAAAATCGAAAAATATGGTAAAATGATGTTTTATTGCATATTTCGACGATTTCGAGCATTTAGAGCACTTTTCACAGAAACCTTTCTTTTTAGCTAAAATACATGGATTTTCACACTTGAAATATATATTGACACAATACTACACTAAAATGTGATATTTAAGTTACTTTCAGCATATAATTCAATTCCATTAGCAATTCTGATCAAAAAATTTGAAAATCCATGAATTTTAGCTAAAAAATCAGGTTTGTCTGAAAAGTGTTCTAAATGCTGTAAATCGTCGAAATATGCAGTAAAACATGATTTTGCCACATTTTTCGATTTTTTCAATGCTTTTGGTATTTTGAAAAAAATATATGAAATATTCAAGAATATTTCTCAATTTCATTGAAATTTTATGGGCTTTTTTGAAAAATATGTAATATAGTTTAAAATTTTGAAAAGCCTCGAAAAATTCAATTCCATTAGCAATTCTTATAAAAAAGTTTGAAAATCCATGAATTTTAGCTAAAATGTGAGGTTTGTCTGAGAAGTGTTCTAAATGCTCCAAATCGTCGAAATATGCAGTAAAACATCATTTTACCATATTTTTCGATTTTATCAATGGTTCAGGTATTTCATATATTTCATATATTTTAAAAAAAAAACCAAAAGCATTGAAAAAAATCGAAAAATATGGCTAAATGATGTTTTACTGCATATTTCGACGATTTAGAGCGTTAAGAACACTTTTCAGACAAACCTGATTTTTTAGCTAAAATTAATGGATTTTCAATTTTTTTTATCAGAATTACTGATGGAATTGAATTTTATGCTGAAAGTAACTTAAATATGACATTTTAGAGTAGTATTGTGTCAATATATATTTCATGTGTGAAAATCCATGTATTTTAGGTAAAAACTAAGGTTTTGTGAAAAGTGCTCTAAATACCCCAAATCGTCAAATATCAGTAAAACACATTTTTTTAAAAACCCTTTTTTCA
>NW_026464739.1:0-14120 GCF_026875155.1 Cherax quadricarinatus
AGGGGAAGTACGACATTGGGGAAGTCCTTGGGGTTGGAGGTTTGTGGCGAGGATGTGGAAGAGTTGGTGCAGAATGACAAGGAAGAACTAACCACTGCAGACCTGCAAGAGCTTCAGGTGCAACAGCAACAGATCACATCTCAGGAATGTTCTTCAGAGCAGGAGAAAGAGAGATGGAGGAAGATGACTTCATCAATGATTAGGGAAATGTGTTCAATGTTTACAAAGGTGCAAGCATTTATGGATGAAGTTTATCCTGTTACAGAAGTTGCAAGCCGTATTGGCAACATGTACAATGACACTCTTGTGTCTCATTTTAGGGAAATCCTAAGGGCACGTTAGAAACAGAGCTTTCTGGACAGATATTTTGTCTGACATAAAACAATAAAACAATAAAACACCTGCATCATCTGCCCTCCTACCGTCTCATCACTCATCAACAACTCCACAATAAAGGTAAGTGGCATTCAATTATTGTTTATTTTGCATGTCCCATTTGCTTTTGTGTAGGGAAATGTACATTTCATGTAAAAAAAATGATTTTGTTTAATACTTTTGAGTGTCTGGAACAGACTAATTCTATTTCCATTATTTCTTATGTGGAAAATTAATTCGGCTAACGGCTAGCTCTCTGGAACAGATTAATGCCGTTGGTCGAGGGTCCACTGTAATGTGATCCTTCAACCAGGTTAAGCCCTTTATCCAGTTCACACTAGAAGTCAACAACACTCTTCCTTTCCTCGATGTTCTTCTCTGTAAAGTTGACCATGAACTTTGTTTTAAAGTCCATTGAAAATCTACCAACCAACACGATCTTCTGCACTTCCACCCTCACCACGACACCAAAACTAAACGTGGTGTAATTACAGGCTTTTTCCCTGCGTGCTTAGAATCTGCAGCAGTGAGTTCCTTGAGGAAGAATACTCGTCACTTTATTAGAGACTGCAATGATGGGCATTAAACATCTTTAAACCCTTTCAGGGTCCAGAGGCCAAATTTCGAAGTGCTCACCAGTGTCCAAGAATTTTCAAAAAAAATTTTTATTTTTCCTTATAAATGGTAGAGAATCTTTTTCTGAAGGTAATAAAACAAAAAGTATGAAATTTGATGGAAAACTGATGAAATTATGGTCTCGTGAATTTTGATGTGTAAGCGATATTTACGAATCGCATTTTAGGCCAATTACATTATTCCAGTCGACCAAATTCTTAGCTATTTCACTAGTATTACTTCTATTCTATCGATTGAGCACAAGAAATCACCCAGTCAACTGTTTCAACTACAAAATAAAGTGATCGGAAATCGGTAATTTGGCCAATTTAACACAAAGTTCAAAATACTCCAATTTCAAAATAGGGTCCAGAATAAACAATGCAGGCATTCCTGGCACTAAACTAACATTTCCTCTGCTCATTAGTTATGCTTTCAGGTTTTACAAATGAATTCCATTTTGATTTTTTATTCACATAATGAATTTTTATGCAAACCAAAAAATAGAAGATTTACTGTTATGCAATATTGTAATAATTGTATAAATATCATTACCACATTTGTGAATGCATATTAGACCCACCAGCTGGCGCGTATTAGACGCGTGAGGTCGTTTGTTTACTCTTGAACATAGGCAAAAAATTAACATTTCCGCTAATTTGAGCTCAGTTTCAAGCCATTTCCATTACTAAAACCAATCAAAATCATCTCTACTTCTGTAATATATCTCCTATTCTATCAAATGAGACCAAGAAATCGCAATACAACTATAAAAAACATACGAAAAAACACTGCAAAAGTCGCTATTTTAATCGAAAATCATGGTCTCAGTTTTTTCTCTCATATACACTGTGTGCTGCAGGATTTGTTTTATGTGGGGCACACATACCACATAGATGTATTCTCTCATATCTAGGCCCAAATTTACCACTCACAGCTTATCAGAGTGACTGAGCTCATGGCATAGATCTACGGTTTGGACCCTGAACGTAAAGCCGTAGATCTACGCACGGACACTGAAAGGGTTAACACACCCAGAGAAGACACTGCCGAGAAGAGATGCACAGTCCTTCCCACCAACTCCATTGCCAAACACATTTCCAACATCTTTTCCAAAACCTCATTCCAAGTATCTACCTCCACATCCACCACCACCAAGAACATTACCAGCAATAGACATGTCAAGCTTCAATCCTCTGTAGGGGTATACACAATCCCTCGTAATGACTGCAGCAAATTATACATCGGCAAACCATCCAGAGACCTCCAAACACGTATTTCAGAACACCAGTACGCAGGCAGATCTGATGATCCAAGGAATGCCTTTGTTCAACACCGAAATTCACACAACCATTTAATCACCTACAGAAATGCAAGACTTATCACCAGAGAAGACAACACTCAATACTAAGAATCCTGGAATCATCATTTATCTGTACATCCAACAACTTCAACCAGAACAGTGGCTTCTATAACATAGCTGAACCCATCGCCAAGAAAGTTCTTCATCACTATCCCACATAAGAACATAAGAATTGAGGAAAACTGCAGAAGGTCTACTCATATACTTACCCAGTATCTTTTAAAAGCTACCCAAGTTTTTAGACTCTATCACTCTACTCGGAAGATTGTCACATGCAGCTTTCTCCACCTGACCCAGCATTCTCATCCTATAAATACTCACGTATGTTTCACCCAGGTAGATCTGTTTGTGACTTGATAAAGCCCACTGTGTTGGCAAAACATTGTCAATAAAGGATCACATTATATTGCTTAAGTGTTTATATTTCCATGCATTTGATGGACAAATTGACATACATATTGGGTCTGTTGACTGTGTCTCAAGAAATTTTAAGTGGTACATGAAACTTTTCTTCCACATTGATACTGCAATGCTCAATGCATACAATGTGTACCAAGTCAAGACTAGCAATAGATCACCATATGGTCACTTCTGTTTGCTTGTCATCAGACAAATAAATACACAAATACCAGGCCATAACAAATGCATCACCATACTGATCAACAAATACCCTCTCGTTTCAAGCTGGTGATCAGTTTCTAACCACACCTTCTACAGACAAGAAGAAATGGGCTCAGAAGAGATGTTATGTCTGCGAACACACGACAAGGCACCCAGCAAAGTGCAGAGACACGAACCTTATATGTAGTGTGTACAACACCTTTGTGTGTGGAGCTATGTTTCAGGGATTTTTACAAACTGCAACAAGTTCTAGGAACATGACAACTGGCTGTATGCTGCACTTTGTCAAATTTTATTCTTCTAATATTACATGCATTCATTTCCTTATTAGCTAAATTGGAAATGAACATCCTTGTATTATTATTACTGGTTGAACAATTGTTTTCCTTATGTGGCCACTATGTACAGTGGACCCCCGGATTTCAATAGTCATCGGATTTCGTAATATTCAGAATAGTAATGTTTTTTCGTCAAAATATTGACTCGGTGATCATCATAGTTGTTCGTCCTGAATACGTCCAAGCGGCCGACATACCATTTACATCAGTGTGTCATTGTTTTATCAGCCAGTGAGCACGATCTCACACTTTCATACGATACATTTCGTAATATTCCATTCGTTTTAGTGCTTGCAACTGCTAAATAAGCCACCATGAGCCAAAAGAAAGCTCCTAATGCCAGCCCTTTGGTAAAGAAGGCGATAAGATACATGGCAACAGATGTATTAATAGAAGCCTATGGAGGGGCTGTTATAAAAGTACCCCTGCACAAAGTTTACATTGAAACAAGCTATTATACTGGTTATATTTCAGTGGGTATTTCCAGTGGTGTATTTCCTACCAGGTCAGTGGACTTGTTGATAGGGAACGATATCCTTCAAGCTGGCATATGTAAGGAACCACTTGTGATTGATAGTACCACTGATGATAATTATGCCATTGAAGCTGTAGAGAGAAGCCTACTTTATTTCCTCTCAGCAATTACTAGAGCTATGTCAAAGATACAGCAGCAATCATCCTTGCCTCCTGTTCAGTTAGTTGATAACAATTTGGGCTTGAATACATTGTTCAGTGATGCTCTGTGCCCAGGATCATTAATACTGACTTTCCCTGTTTGTCAGCCTAGTCAGGACACAACTGACGTTAATATTCTAACTCATGATGATTTAATCAAGGATCAGTTTGTTGATCAGTCTCTGGAAAGACTGAGAGATATAGCAGTTACTGAGAGTGAAGCAAAGAATCTCGATAATTGTTACTATTATAGTAATGGTGCTGTGTCAAACTTGATGGGAGGTTGGAAGTGGAGTATGAGGATGACATTGTGGTATTACATTAGTGGATGAGGTAGAGATGGTGGCAGGAATGTGGGAAGGGGCGGTGGGAAAGGCGGCAGCAGCGGTGGGTGTGGAAGAGACTGTTACTAAAGCGGCAGTGGTCAACGTTGTTGCAACAACGGTAGCGACGAAGGAAGAGATAGTAGTACCACAGTCATGACAGTGAAGACAGTGAGGGGGCGGCTGCCACCAACAGCTGTGTTGAAGCAAACTGTGACATTCTCTGACAGAGTTCTCTTATTATGGCCTTGGTGAGTTTACTGTACATTTCCTCCCATATCTCTCACTTCAGTATGTTGTTATTATGTATTATTCAGTATTATTATTATGTTATTATTCAGTATTATGTTATTATAATCAAGGCCTGTTAACCTGGCCGTAATGGGAGCTTGGAGCGAAAATAAACCAGCAGTAGTCTTTAAATTATAATTTTCCTTCAAGTATGAAGGGAAATCAACCTGACGACACGGAGGAACAGGAGATAGGGGGACATGATAACGACATACAAAATACTGAGAGGAATTGACAAGGTGGACAAAGACAGGATGTTCCGAGATGGACACAGTAACGGGGGACACAGTTGGAAGTTGAAGACACAGTTTACTCATGGGGGAAAGTACATGTAAATTATCAGCTGACGGTGTTTCCACTACAGTCAAGCATCTGAGTTTTACCATTTTACATGTTGTGAACAAGCATAGATTTTGCTCACAATAGCCCCATAGGAGGACTTTGGGTGTCAGGAAGACACTGGGCAAACTGGCAAAACATTTCTCTGGCCAAAAATGAAGGAAAAAATCACGGTACATAATCTGTCAAGTGACAGGCAAGCCTGCACACACACCCTCCACCTGCTCAACTTATTCCTCTCCCAGTTGATGGTGAACCTTTTTTCATGTCTTATCATAGCCCTGTGTTGGTCCTTTGCCTAGAACCAAACTGGGAAACCAATATTTGTTTTATTATGGACACAGCAACACCAAATCCGAAGCTATTTCTATGAGAAAAATTAACGCTCATGCTTTTGTGAGGGCCATGAATGAAATTTTTCTTCCAGGTTGATTTGCCACGAGGGATACAGTCTGATCGGGGATCCACCTTCACTTCAAAAGATCTTTCGAGAAGCTTACCCCACCTAGGAATAAAGTCTGTACTTTAAACCATTATCATCCAGTCACAAGGGGGCTCTAGAGAGATTTCATCAGACTTTGAAGTCTATGATGAAGTTTATTGTAAAACATTTTTCTAGAGACTGGAATGAAGGTATACCTTTTTTTCTGTTTGCTACGAGAGAAAGGGAGCAAGAAAGTCTCAGGTTTAGTCTGTTTGAGTTAATATTCGAAAATCTAGTGTGTGGTCCTCTGCTGTGTTGAAAGATGTGTGGACAGGAAAATCAAATCCATCATTGGCACTCCCCTTCATTAATGCAGAAGCATTTGACAACTGCAAGAGAGCTGGCTTCGAAAAACCTAGTTTCCAGCCCGGGCCAGAATGAAGCAAGAGTATGACAAGTGTGCTGTCTCTTGTCCTTTAACCCTTTCAGGTTGGCAAGCCCTCTTTAAGAGAGGGCCTGTTGAACCTGAAAGGGTTAACGAGTGAAATGGGTTAAAGGTCAAAAATTTATTGAAAAAAAAAATTTTTTTCTTATGAAATGATAGAGAATTTCTTCCCCCGATCATAATGACACCAAAAGTATGAAATTTGATGGAAAAACTTACGGAATTATCTCTCGCAAAGTTAGCGGTCTCGACGATGTTTACTCATCAGCGATTTCGCCCATTTTGGGGGCCCTATTTTCGGCCAATTCCAATGTACCAGTCAAAAAAAATCAAAAACTTTTTTGCTAGAACTCTCCATTTTTTTCTATCGAATGAGTACAAAAAAACCACCCATTTACTGATTTCAACTATCCAATAAAGTGGTCAGAATTGGAAATTTTTGCCAATTTCACACAAATTCAAAAGATGCCAATTTCCAAATAGGTAGAGAATAACAAGACAGACATTCCTGGCACTAAAAAAAAATTTTTTCTGTTCATTAGTCATGTCCTCAGGCCTGTCTTACATTTCTTTTCCCTTTCCATTTGAATTTTATTCTCACAAAAAATCTAAGATTTACTGTTATGCAGACTACTGAAATTAGTGTAAAATGGTAAAATAATTATCAGCGCACTTGTGAAAGAATATTAGACTCACCAGTTGATGTGTATTGGACGCGGGGCATGATTTTTTTAACTTTTGAACTTCGCAAAATTGAACATTTCTGCTACTTTGAGCTCAATTTCAAGGTACTTTTCATTGTGAAACCAATCAAAATCAACATGTCTTTCTTTCTATAAAATGAGACCAGAAAAACTAGAATACAACCATAAATAGCATACGAAAATACACGGGCAAACTCGCTGTTTTAACCCTTTCAGGGTCGACAGGCCCTCTCAGACTTGTTCTCAGGGTCACCCCAAATTTCAAAAAAAAAAAATTATTTTTTCTTATGAAAAGATAGAGAATCTTTTCCCGATCATAATGACCATCAAAAGTATGAAATTTGATGGAAAACTTACGGAATTATGCTCTCGCAAAGTTAGGGGTCTCAAACGATGTTTACGCATGGGCGATTTTGCCCAACTTGAGCCCTATTTTCAGCCAATTCCAGTGTACTAGTCAACAAATTTCATGAATATTTCGCTAGAACCCCCAATTTTTCTATCGAATGAGTGCAAGAAACCACCCATTTACTGATTTCAACTATCCAATAAAAGTGGTCAGAATTTAGCAATTTTGCCAATTTCACACAAGTTTCAAAAGGATCCCAATTTTCAAATAGGGTCCTGTTGAAAATGGGATTACCACTAAGATTGATTAAGTATAGGGAATACTTAGCTGATAAAAACAGCAATTGTCTACACACAGCCGCCCTGCAGACAAAGTCTTGATAGCTGTCTGATCACTTCTCAACGGGCTGAAAATAATATTTTGTAAGATTATAAATTACCCCTAGGGGGTGTTATTCAGCGAAATTTCATGCACTGATTGCTGACAAACTTACGTGTGTGGACTCAAAAGTCCGTTTAAATCACCGGGTTTGTGATAAGTGACTAACTCAAACTTCGACTCAACTATGGAGTCAATAGTAGAAACAGCCTTATGTAATTGCTAAATTGCCAGATATACCATTTATAGGAGGGAGCAGCATTCAAATGTCTTTTTTTTCCCAGTTGCTCAATAGTGACAGCAAACATGAAGGTCAGATAAGATCTTCACTTTGTAGATAAGCAGACCCTGGACCTCAAACTGACAGTACATGTCTTCTGTACCACCTCAAATAAATTTTTTCCAGAAAACCAATCAAGGAAGGATGATCATCCCACAACACTAACTCGGGTTTGGGGACAGTTAATGAAAGTGTCAGCCATCCTCTTTAGTTGCAGAAGACATCAGCATTAGAAGTGTCTTCAAAAGTGCAGAATGCAAACCTGTCCATGTAATTTATGGAAGATGTGCATAATAACAAACCTGTCCATGTAATTTAAAGGAAAGACATCCCTTGCACAACTAATGTACCTCAACCGAGCAACTGAAGCATATCATCTGGTTATAACTGAAGGTGCAAAAAAACTGTGCTCATATTTCATAGTTACCTGGAATATTACCTGGTGGGTGTTTGGGGGTCAATGCCTCCATGGATCATGTCCTGATCAACTAGACTGTTACTGCTGGATGCACACAATCCAACATGCAAACCATAACTTACATAGTCAGGACTGACTTTAAGTATCTGTCCAGCCCCCTTTTTAAGACAGCCAAGATCTATTGGTGTATCTGGGAGGCAGCTGAAAAATCTTGGGGGCCCCTGGCTATGTAGCCAAGTGGGATTTTCAAACATGACAAGAAAAAAGGCAATTCCATTGTCCTGTGTAATGAATCAAATGGGTAATAGATTTTCTGAAAAATTATCTGCTGCTGGGAAAATTATCTAGGGTGCATAAACACTTTTCCCCGAATACAAAAGCTAGTTCCTCTAAAATCATGAACTTTGCCTCATGGATTAACAATTTCTTTCCCTTAGCATGCAACACCATTTAAAAATGGTTTTCATTCAGTTTTGAACTCTTTTGAAATTTGGGTCAATCCTCTCAAAAACTGCCACTGCCACTTCTATACAGCTGACAGTTTTTTTCCAATTTCTTGGATGTCTTTCTCTAGGGACAGGATCAGCAGGATCTCCTCTTAATGAACCCTTTCTTTGCTCTTCAGTCAGAAAATGATCTTCATTTGTTAGACCTCATCATGAGAGAGAAAACAGTTTTTCCACATCCTCAGGCTTGACTTCTAGTTCTAATTCCCTTGCCTGTCCAAAACAATTGTAATGACTTCCTCCATTGGATTCTCAACCTTCAAAATTGTCCATAAGTTCAGGGAAATTTGTTTCTCCAAACACATCAGTGTAGTTTCTTTAACTTCGTCTATGCATTTTCAAATAGTTTAATACCATCCAAAATCAGAAACCTTTCCAAAATGCTTTAATTTATTTTGTCTAGGCCCAGGGCTATATCACTGTCTAAGGCATTTTCAGCCTTAGTGAAAGTTCTTAGGGAATAGGATTTTAACACTGCATTAAAACCTTTGGGCCATCACTGCAATAATGAAGTTGTATTTGCAGCATAAAAACATTTATCACCCAGTACATAGGGCTCTAGGAAGGGCCCGGGGCACTTTCTGCAAGAGGTACAATCTTAAAAAGAATTTTCTTTTCTTGCATTAAGCCTCAAGTGTAGGCTTAAAATAGTCTGTGAATCAATTTGAAAAAAAGATCAGTCATCCAAGCTTTGGAACTGAATTTATAATACACAGGGAGGTTAGCTTTTGCACAGTTCTTAGGGCCCTAGGATTGTCTGAGTGATAGATCATCATAAGTTTTAGCTTGCCAATCGCCACTGCATTAGCTCCTAACAAAACTGTTTTGCCTGTCTTTTTCAGCTTTGGAAGCCAGCACTGACTTCTCTTCTTCAGCAATAAAAAATCCTAGACGTATCATCTTCCAATATAATGGAGTTTCATCCAACTAAAAATCTGTTTCTTGGTATATCCATCACATTTGATTATCCCAGCTAGCCCAATGTGATTAATTTTCTGCAGCTACGGGTTTTAGTGCTACCTGCTTCACCCTCCACTTCGATGTTGTGAAGCTGGCTTCTTTCCTTCAACCTTTGAAACCAGCCTCTGCTAGCTTCAAATTTATCTTCAGCTGCTTCCTCACCTCTCTCAGCCATCACAGAATTGAAGAGATTTCCCGGCTTTGCCCTGAATGATGGCTCAGCTTTAAGACACATTATGACTGTTTGATCTTCAATAACACCAGTAAAAGTTTTTCCAAATCAGCAATAAGGCCATCATGTTTTTTTTTTAACTTTAGTGCTCACAGGTGTAGCACTTTTAATTTCCTTCAACTCTTTTTCCTTTGGGTTCACAATTGTACGAACTGTTCGGCGAGGTAAACCTAGCTTATGTCTTATCTCAGCCATAGACATACCTTGCTCATGGATTTAATCATTTCTCAACCTGGCAATTGAAGCAAAAGGTTTACAACTCTTCTTTTTATCACAACTACCTTTAGATGCCATTGTAATTAACAGAAAGATGCAGAGTGCACAAATGATGTAAACAGACTGAATCCACCGACAAACAATGGTGCTGGATCCTTCCCTGACTCAGCTGTTGAGTGTGTCAGGCTGAAAAATGCTGAAAAAGTGGAACAAGCACCAAGCATAATGAACAATGGATATACATAATTGAAAACTGCAGAATTATGGAATGCTGTAAAGTGGGAAAGCTGCAAAGCGGGCCCTACTGTACTAAAAATCTCAGGAACTTTACAGCCAAAAACAAAAAAGTTTATTATTTTTATACTGGTATATTTAAGGAAAGGGGTTCTAATGAAAATTCCAGAGACAGAGACACGTGGATATTAAAATGGTAAAAAAATACCATTTTAAACCCAACAACAGACTGAGACACTTAAAACACTGTACTGCATACTTCTCATTTTCTCAAAGTTGAGGAACATGCAGAACAATAAAACATATGCCTATGTGACTTTATTTACAGCTAAAAAAAATTGAGATGGAAACACACATTGACATAACAAGTGCACTGACCAAGTACTTTGTGTGCGCTAATTTGACTGTAATACCAAGAGGTAAAAGGAATAACAAGGTTCCGGCTGCCTTCCCTAAGATGCAGAACTTGCTACTATTTCCACCAGCATCTGCAACCATCGTTTTCCTGGCTAGCCTTGATGTTTTCTTTTGAGAGTAATCTGTTAAAGAAGAATAAATCAATAGATGGCATGTACATTTCACTGAATAGCTTTGAACAAATCATGTGACTGGAATAGTTTTACAACCCACAAATTGGTAATTAAAACGAATGAGGTTTCAAGCACCTTGATCATTATAGAGTCAAGAACAGACAAGAAAAAATGTGTTTGTCTTGATTTGATAGCTACAGTGGAACCTCAGCTGTTTGACTGCTTTACTTGTCAAACAAATCGGTTTTCTAAAGGGGAATTTGAGAAAAAAGGGTCCTGGTTTTCATACACTCTTGGCTGCTGACCGCAACATAAATGGCTGGGGTCATGTGTGCACTAACTTGTGTTGTATACATCTCTTGAGCTTTTGTTGTGCATCTTTTTGAACTTTTTTTGTTATTTTGGGGTCTTGGGGGCAATTTTTTCAATTGTGAGATAAGCCATCATGGGCCCAAAGAGGAAAAAAATAAAAAGCAAAAAGAAAAGTTGTAAAAAGAACTGCTGATTTTTAAAAAATAAATCATTAGAAAATATGAAGAAGATAGGCTCCACATGGTTGATATAGCATTTAAATTTTTTGGTAAATCAAAGTCTTACCATTTTGCACTATACCGGGCCAATGGAAAAAAAATTAAAGCAGCTGACCTTGCAAAAGGGACTAAAGTGATATCAAGGCAAAGGCCACAAATTATTGAGCAGGTTGAAAAACTCTTGCTCACTGGGGTAAACGAAAAATAGTTACACTTTAATAGTGTTTCAGAGGCATAATGACCTCCTGAAAAAAAAAAAAAAATTGGAACCCAAAAGCTGAAACTCAATCCTTCAAGCTTGTAGAGGGTTTGGGTTTTATAATTTTAAAAAGTGTCATTCATAGTGTGGATAGGCATGGTGAGGCTGCCAGTGATGACAAAGTGGCTGTTGAAAAGTATTTACGGGAAATTTTAAAGTACAGCTGATGGGGGGTTTTTCACCAACAAGTGTTAATTGTGATGAACAGGCCCTTCTGAAAAAAAAATGCCCAAGAGGACCTTCATAACTAAAGAGAAAAAGTCAATGCCCCGGACACAAGCCAATGAAAGACAGACTCACTCTGTTATTGTGTGGTAATGCAAGTGGGGGGTTTTAAAGTGAATCCCTTAAATTGTTTATCATTCTGAAAATCCATGAGTTTTTAAGAACAATGTAATGACAAACAAATTGGCTGTAATGTGGAGGGGCCCTACATAAAGCTTGGTTAACAAGACAATTTTTTATTGAGTGTTTTAATGAGTCTTAGCTCCCATTGTCAAAAAGTACCTCATTATAAAACGCTGCCACTCAGGTTCCTCATATTTAAACCAATAATGCTCCTGCTCACCCTCCAAGCTGGAAAACAAGTTGCTGGAGGAGTTCAAATTTATAACTATAAGTTTTTGCCTCCTAACACCACTCCTCTCAACCACCCCCATGGACTGGGAGGTCATTTCTAACTTAAAGAAACCTACACAAAAGCAGTTTTGAAAGGTGCTATAAATCACTTCAGAAACAAATTTAACTCTCAGGGTTCTGTAAGGACCTTTTCAATATCCTCACCTGCTTGAGACTTATTAGAAAGCCTGGGAAATGTGTCTTCCCAGGAACCATGCAGTAAGAATGAAAGAAATTGTGGTCTAACTTTGTGGTAGCCGGGGATTTTGAAAGCTTTGAAGATGAGCCTGACCAGTAGAGGTATTGTGTCCCCTGGGCAAGACATAGGGCCTAGAGGTACTGAAGATGAAGTGGAGAAGTCTTGGGGGAGAACAGAACTGAACTCATCAGAGAAGAACTTGTACAGAATGCAGAGGAGGAGCAGTCACCCAGAGGAATGGAAAAAAAAGGGATGATGTGCCCATTGCACTTGTCAAGGAAATGTCTGCTAAACGGCATGAATGCAGGAGTATGTGAAAAAAAAATCCATCCAACAAAGCAGTAGCCATCTTTTCTCTCTAACATGTACAATGTCAGTGTAATGTCTCAATTTAGACAAGAATAAAATGGGGCATGAAACAAACCTCACTGGATGGTTTTTAGTGAGACAAAGAACAAGTGAACCAAAAACAAGGTGTTAGTGGTGAAAAATAGACAAAGCAAGGAAACAACACCAGAAGCACGTTGCCTGACATATTAATAGAAGTGATTCTCCTTCCAAGCAGTAACATACCCCCTCCTCTCCTTCCACCTCCTGCTTCCAGTATGCGTTAGCTTTTCCCCCTGACAGGGAAGAGACAGCTAAATTTTCCCTTTAATGTTTCAGTACAGTGGAAACTTGGTTGTTCAAATGACCAGTTGTCGAACAAATTGGTTTTTGAACTGTTTGATTTGGTTTCATATGTGGGCTTGGTAGTTGACTGACAAAGCTCGGATCATGTGATCACCAGGGGTCACAGTGTAGGTCTCAGTCAGTATAGCAACAATCACATTTGGGGAAACATCTCCTGAGCTCTTGCTGTTCATCTTTTGAAGGTAATGAAACCAAAGTACGTAAGTTACAGACAATCAAGTTCCACTGTATCTCGCCACCCACGACCTGACCTTCGCTGTTCTCCTCACCATCTGAATTGACCAGGGTGTCTCACTTCTCTGATCTTGGGTGTTTCCTCCCTTTCCTTCTAACCTAGCCTTGGCTGTCTTCTCCTATCTCTCTGACCTGACCTGAACGGGAACTCTTGTCCCTCTGACTTGACTTGGACTATAACTGCTGTCCCTCCGACCTTGACCAAGACGTAACTCCTGTCCCCCCTGACCTGACCTACACAAACTCCTGTCTCTCTGACCCTGACCTGGACTGTAGCTCAGGTCCCTCTGACCTGACTGGACTGTAACTCCAGTCACTGACCTGACACTGGCTGTCCCCTTCACGTCCCCCCTGCCCTAACCTGACTAACTCGCACTTTTTTCTCATCTGAGACTGATAATGGTTCTGGAAATACAAATGACATCCAGTTTATCTCTCAATTTATAAATTTACTTGGCTTCAGTTCTGTAAATGCATTTTTGAATGCTGCCATAAATCTTTGGTTATCATAATACAGCCTATCCTCACTTAAAACCCCCAAATGGGCCAAACGTATACAGTGGACCCGCGGTTTACGATACTTTTTTTCATTTCAGAAGTATGTTCAGGTGCCAGTACTTTACCGAATTTGTTCCCAAAAAGGAATATTGTGAATTAATAGTCCATTCAGACCCCCAAACATACACGTACAATGCACTTACAAATAATTGGTCGCATTGGGAGGTGATCGTAAAGCGGGGGTCCACTGTACAGTGGTCCCTCGCTTTCGTAGTTCTCGGGAATGTAAATTTCGCCAATCATAGGGGGATTTTCGTATAAACATGGACTCGCTTTTCATAGGTTGACTCGCGAATAGTAGTTCGTCCGGGACACCCTACGCACGGTGTGAGCCAAGGCGGCCTCCCACACAGCCATCTGGCATTGTTTACCATGAGTGAAGGGCCCCTCAAGTGCTCCTCAAAATATTTTAT
>NW_026464740.1:0-46527 GCF_026875155.1 Cherax quadricarinatus
AGAAAACCCAGGGTCTTGGCAAGAGGCGTGGAGTTAAAAATAAAAATCCAAAAAAGGGGAGTTGTCACGTTGCTCTTGCTGTGACACTGTGCTCTTGGGGATTCTAAAGAGAAGTTGCGAGGTTGGTGGATGAATTTTGGGGTATCAAAAGAAAAAAAATTAAAAATAAATACAAAAGAGAAAGGTTTGGGATAAAAAAAAAGATTGGGTGATGAAAGTTTGGGAAAACGTTTGGAGGGAGAGAGTATGGAGGAGGTGAATTTTTCAGAATTTGGGAGTGGACGTGTCAGCGGATGGGTTATGAAAGAAGAGGTGAATCATGGGAATTGATGAGGGGAAAAGGGTGAGCGGTGCACTTAGGAGTCTGTGGAGACAAAGAATTTTGTCCTTGGAAGCAAAGAGGGGAATGTATGAGAATATAGGTTTTACCAACGCTCTTATAGGGTGTGAAGCATGGGTGATGAATGTTGCAGCGAGGAGAAGGCTGGAGGCAGTGGAAAATGTCATGTCTGAGGGCAATGTGTGGTGTGAATATAATGCAGAGAATTCGTAGTTTGGAAGTTAGGAGGAGGTGCGGGATTACCAAAACTATTGTCCACAGGGCTGAGGAAGGGTTGTTGAGGTGGTTCGGACATGTAGAGAGAATGGAGCGAAACAGAGTGACTTCAAGAGTGTATCAGTCTGTAGTGGAAAGAAGGTGGGGTGGGGGTTTCGCCCTGGGAAAAATGTTGGAGGGAGGGGGTAAATGAGGTTTTGTGTGCGAGGGGCTTGGACTTCCAGCAGGCATGCATGAGTGTGTTTGATTGGAGTGAATGGAGACAAATAGTTTTTAATACTTGACGTGCTGTTGGAGTGTGAGCAAAGTAACATTTTGAAGCGGTTCAGGGAAACCGGCGGGCCCGGACTTGAGTCCTGGAGATGGGAAGTACATTGCCTGCACTCTGAAGGAGGGGTGGTTTATTTTTGCAGTTTAAAAACTGTAGTGTAAAGCACCCTTCTGGCAAGACAGTGATGGAGTGAATGATGGTGAATGCTTTTCTTTTTCGGGCCACCCTGCCTTGGTGGGAATCGGCCAGTGTGTTTAAAAAAAAAAAATTAATAATATATATATAAAATTATATATTATATATATATATTATATTTTTATATATATTATATATTATATATATATTATATATATATATTTTATATATATTATATATAAATATATTACCTCTCTGGGTTTTCTTCTATTTTCTTACTAGTTCATGTTCTTTTATATTTCCTCTTATCCCATGGGGAAGTAGACATTACTAACGTTTAAAAAGAGAAACTTTTCTTTTTTTTTTGGACCACTTTTCATCGGTGGGAACGACCTGTTGTTGAAAGAAGAGGAATATATAATTATAATATATATATATATATATATATTTTTATATATTATATATATATATATATATTTTATATATATATATATATATATATTTCACACAAAAATCACTCATACGAAAGCAAAAGACTTGGCAGACGATGCACCATCCCCCCCCAATGAAAAGCGGGGTGTCACTAGCACGTTAAGAGACCATACAATAAGTGTCAGGGCCCCAGACTGTTCAACTGCCTCCCCGCACCATAAGGGGGATTACCAACAGACCCCTGGCAGTCTTCAAGCTGGCACTGGGACAAGCACCTAAAGTCAGTTCCCGATCAGCGGGGTGTGGTCGTACGTTTGGTTTGCGTGCAGCCCCGCAGCAACAGCCTGGTTGATCAGGCGCTGATCCACCAGGAGGCCTGGTCACAGACCGGGCCGCGGGGGCGTTGACCCCCGAAACTCTCTCCAGGTAAACTCCCGGTAAACACACACATTGTCATTTTAATCTTAAGTGATCAAGGTCACAGTACCGAAATATTTTCTAATAAATACGTCTTCATTCGCTGCCTGGACTGCGGTAGAGTGAGGTTTTTGCTCTGCACCTCTCTGCCCGTTTTTAGGTGAGGGGACCTTGTATTAACTTGCTTCGTGGGTAATTTCACCCACATCTGCGCGGTGTTACTTCCCAACCAATCATTAGGTAACATATTGGTATCCCAGGACAAAGAGGTGTATGGTGTAATCCTGAATGGAGCATATATAGGAACTACTTCGTTAAACAGAATTCACGTCCGTGTATGAGTCACTGGTGCGTAGATTTCAAATGTGAGTATTGATCTACTCCAGCTGTTAAAGTGCGATTGATCGACGATCCTGCCACCTTGAACATGTGGTTCAAGCTTCGGTAACGTACCTTTCGTAGGCAGATGATGCTGACAATAAGGAGTGTTTTTGAGGCATATGGAACCGTAACAATCTTGGCACAGCAAGGCAAGTGGGCGGGCAAGGTGCATATATGGGCAGTCCTAGGAGGGTCATTTTACCCTGATGAAGACTCTAAGACTCCCATAACCGTCTTAATGTCGGCAGTGTGGGTGTTTGAAGCAGTGGAGGCACCAGCACATACCGGTTGAAGTGCCTGTACCATTGTGGACGCTGTTGCTATGAGCCCCACACACATGCAGAGCGAGTCCCCGCTTGTGGGATTGAGGTTGTGAAATGGAGCCCCTCGAGATGCCTGGCGTGTGTGAGGTAAACTGTGACTTACCATAAACCATCAATATGAAAGAGAATGAAAGAGCATAAGTGCGTAGGCAGGAGAGGGTAAACAGCAATTGATGAAGTGTTTGAGGACTGTTTGTCACCACCTGTAGAGGACGAAATTATCGGCACGGGCGCGAGACAATGCATTGCCAGTGGAGGAATGTGCCAAATCAAAAACATAGCATGGAAGGACGTGGCAAGCAGTTCAGAAGAAAATCCGCTGTGTTTTCGTGGAACGATCAAGGGGAGGTTGAGGTCCATCGTGTATCCTCCTTAGACAATAACATGGAGCAAGAGGTATCACAAGGAAGTTTAGCGCGCATCAGACTCTGATGATGTCCTGAAGCCAGCGCAAAAGACCTGGGAGGATGGGCTAATATTGTTCGTGGTAGCCAAGACAAAGAGGCACCAGAAGAGGGTAGGGGAGGGAAGGTGGTGTGGAAGACCTGTAGGAGACCCAGGAGCAGGAGTACTGGAAAATGGAGAGAAGGACAGGGGTGGAAATAATAAACCGGCCTGAGAATTGAATGGACTGTTAATAGTGTAAAGAGGTACTGTTTATAAGGCCTCCTCCTGGCTCAAATAAAGATCCGATGTAGTGTTTCTTCATGAAGCAATAATTTCAAAGGATAGGAGAGTGCAGGAGGTAGTGGGGTTTCAGTTGTGACTCAGCCATCTGGCTTTGAAAAGTTGTGTGGTCTCATGATCAGGTGAAGGGGGAGTTGGGGGAAAGTGTTGTATTGGACGGTGGTGGATGGGACAGAGGGTATCCTTTTGTAAGTGGTTTATGCACCAATGAAAAACAAGTGAAAGTAAAGAGGGATTTTGTTTGTGAAGTAACTAGTTTTCTTCTTATCTTTGTTATACCTGCAGTGCCATCGTTGGGACTGAACGTGTTATTAGGAGGGACTGCGTGGAACCACAAGGGGCCCGGGCACGTGTCGGCGGCCTTACAAAGATCTCTTGAGGGATATTCAGTTGAGGATCAAGTTAGAGGGGGCGTGAGGTAGAGCACACTTTCGTAAGGAGGGGTTACTCGGCTAGGTTAAATAGGTTGTATATATCTCAAGGGGTCTGGTTGACATTTTCCCACAAAATAGAAGTAGCTTATTCTGATCATTGGGCGGTAGTGGCAGAGGTGGGGTGGGAGTCACTAGCAGGTATAAACCATACCCCCGGCCGGGATTGAACCCGCGGTCATAGAGTCTCAAAACTCCAGCCCGTCGCGCTAACCACTAGACCAGCTAGCCACAATAAGATTCATCCAACTAGGTATATTTCTACACCATAGGAAGGTTAGCACAGGCACCTCTGTGACCACAAATGCAAGTTTTTACAGACGAATCTCCAGCTAGCGTGGCCGTGACGAACTCTAGCTCAAGTCCCTTCACTGCCGTCAACATGACTTAAGAAATCGTAATGACACGATTGCAAATAAACCATACCCCCGGCCGTGAATGAACCCGCGGTCATAGAGTTCCACAAACTCCAGCCCGTCGCGCTAACCACTAGAACCACTAGCCCCACAATAAGATTCATCCAACTAGGTATATTTCCTACACATAGGAAGGGTTAGCACAGGCCACCTCTGTGACCTACAAATGCAAGTTTTTTACAGACAATCTCCAGCTAGCGTGCCGTGACGAACTCTAGCACAAGTCCATTGAGCTAGATTTTCGTCCACGGCCACGCTGCTTGAGATTCGTCTGTAAAAACTTGCATTTGTGGTCAAGAGGTGCCTTTGCTAACCTTCCTATGGGTATAAATATACCTAGTTGAAGAATCTTATTGTGGCTAGGCTGGGTCTAGGTGGTTACGCGACGGCTGGAGTTTTAGACTATGAACCGCGGTGTTCAATCCCGGCCGGGGGTATGGTTTATTTGCAATCGTGATCATTACGATTCTTAAGTCCAATGTTGACTAGCAGGTATCACCTAGGGGATATTAGAAATTAAATTACGAGTGTGTTAGAGAAGAGGAGGTGGTTGGAGGGATTTGCAACCCTGTGGGAGGGTTTTAAGTGAGAGGTAATTGTGGTGGAGATGTAGAGACGTGGGGGATGGTGTGGCTAAAGAACGGATTAAGCAAATTATGTAAGAGAAGGGAATCGAAACAATTCCTTTAAAAATGGGCTTTCCAACTATTTGGAGTACAGATTTAAGGGTTTGTATGCCAGGAGGGACGGTGGCATGCACTTATCCTTATGGAATGACATTATGGCATTAAGAGAGGCTGTGCGAGATACAGAATGAGAGTTCAATTGGTGGGGGTAAAAGCAGGGGTGGAAGTGGTGTTAATGGGGTGATAGCCTTCATCCTGCGTAATGTGTAAGGCAAAAACAAAGACAGCAGTCAATAGCTATTCCATGGTTGGAGGTTCATGTGTCGATGGGGGTATACGGAGTGGCAGTCATACAACTATAGCAGGAATGGGGGCATTTGCAGATAAGTGGTATTAAAAGTAATTGCAGCTGGAATAAGTAGGGGCTGGGGTTATAGAACAGTGTGGTGGGGGAAGAGTGATATGTCCAGTATGGGAAACAGTGATAGGGAAGCATTGGGAGGGGAAAATATTAGGGCTTTAATGAAATGAGAAAAGGGCAAAGCGCTGAGAATTGATGAGACTCCCGGCAGAGTTATATCACAGCATTGTGAGCTAATGGAGGGGATTTTTTGTTACGATTATAAATTTAATGAAGGAGAGGGGGTGGAGTTGGGAGAAAAGCAGGCAACATCTGTCGTAGTTCCCTTGTACTGAGGGTAAGGGGCAGCATAGCACTTATGGATTACCGGCAATCTCGTTGTTATGCAGGATTATAAGTTGTTTGCCAAAATTTAGGTGAATAGGAAAAGTGTGTAGTGGGGCGAGTAGTATCGAAGTCACAGTTTTGGTTTGCCAGGGCTGTCTATGGTGGAGGGCATTGGTTACTTAGGGGATTTTCAATGGAAAGCAAAGGATGGAGAGGGGAAGGTTTGGTAGGAGCTAAGAATGGCAATGGATCATATGATAGGGTGGAATGAGAAGCATTGAGAGCCATCCTCAGGAGACAGGGAATTGGGGAAGACATAGTGGGATGGATAGAGGCGTTATATCGGATGCAATGGCGAGTTTGGAAAATATAGTATATTTTCCTTAAATTAGTGTATTTGTCTGTAAATTAATAAAATACATTGTAATAATAAAATTTATGTTATTGAAAATGGGAAACTTTGCGCTTGCGCCAGAAGGGAGAACTCGCCATGTTTGAAAAGAGCCAAAACAAACGTTAGTGAATATCGGAAAAGAATTTTCGTCTCTCTAGAGGTTAAATTGGGCTTACCCTCTAAAATAGGAGCCGAAATTGTTGGATGTGCATTTCTGCATAATTTGAGTATCAGGCGACTGGAAAGGACAACTCCAGGAACCTAATAAGTTTGTTTTATTGTAGCTCTGGCCAGTGTTATTTTCATGGAGAGACAGTGAGGTATTTTGAGTAGGATACACATTAATCTCCAGTCAAATTGGTGAGTGTTAAGATTATAAATTCTCCTTCTGTCATATGTGTATATGTAATCATTTATTAATTTTAATTTTACAGTCAACAATTGTATTTTACCAGAATCCTGGTGATGCATCTTTCATTTGTAATTAATGGTTAGAGAAACTTGTGGATTGACAGTTGTAGGTATCGAAGGGGGACTTTTTTTGCAAACTAGGTGCCCAAATTCCACTTGTTTTAAACTTCGAAAAAATAATAATTATCTTTGTTATCTTTACTGGTATGTCACTAGAGTTACATGGGAAAATGTAATTACCCACTTTTTTAATTGCCCATTGGTCCTTCTTGAACTGGAGGTAATTATGAAGTTATTAATTTAAATTTAAATTATTTAAAATTATATGTAAAATGACAGAAGAGGTGGTTGTTAAGTTAAAAATTTATTAAATGTGTAGTGGATGTTTTTATTTCAATATTAATTTTGATAGCCAATTTGGGCCCAAGTTTTATTCATGATTTTGTAATTGCTAAGTCAAGTGTAGCAAAAATTTTATGTTAAAATTTTCTTACATGTAATTGCAAAGCCAAGTGCGCTAGGATTTATTAAAAGGTAAGTTGTACTATTTCCCTTTATGAAGTGCATATTTTTAAATACAGTGTTTTAATTAAATGAATTTAATTAATACATTGGGCCCCAGGTGAAAAGAGGAAATTAAAATAAAAACAAAAATTGGAAAATATGCAAAAAAAAGTCCTACAGGGTAGAAAATCATGTAACCAAGCATATAATAAATGTTTGGAATTTAATGAATAAGAAACTGGAATTGATGATTTAAAATTGTATTTTTTGTTTTGGGGAAAAGATATGATTCATACAATTTATTAAACAAAATTTTGAAGGAGATTTTAGTAAACTGGTAATGAGATGAAAAGTTAGATTAATCAGTATTGAATTAGAAAAAAAAATTCTTTCTTGTAAAAGTCAGGGTTTTAATAAATTAAAAATGTGTAAACCGGCAGTTAATCAGTCTGTTTTCCAACAAAAAATTGTTTGCCAAAAAACCCCGAATTTTGTTTACCTTATTTAATCCTGGAGAAAATTGGGAGGAAATTTTTGGGCAATTTTTTAAAACAGCTGTGCTGAAGGGGACCTAGTTTAACTAATTATTTTTCAAAGGACAGGTAAAAGGAGATGCTCACATACCATAACAAGCCTTTCCTATGTAGATGACTCTTACAGGAAGAGTTGACTTGTTGAAGGTCCTTATGGTAATATGAACAAAGTAGGTTGGATCTAGTGAATATCATTGTTTAATTTAAAATTCCAGATCACAATTAAAAAAGGTTTAAGCTTTAGAGTTAAATTTGAGACACTCTCAAAACTTAAGTAATAAATATAATCGAAGGAATCAGGGGTTTATTGATGCCATTTTTACAGAATAAATTAACGTAAACATTGAATGGTTCTCGAAAAAGTATCACAAAGGTTATTTTGGTTGGAGGAAATAAGGGGCTCAAAAATTAATTGTTCAGTTTCAGAAGCCAACCAAATCATTTTTTTAAAATGCAAATATAATAACTCAGAGGTTTTTCTGTCAAGTTTTACAAGGGAAAAATTATCCCCCTGTTAATAATCAAAATTCATTTCTTAAAAAGGTTGCTTGGGGCATATCAAGTGTTTTAATCAGAATTGATTCTCCCCAAGGTAGGGAAAAAAAAGTATCCTTTTAAGGTGCCCCCTTTTTAAGAAACCCGTAAAAAAAAGAGAGATTGTTTTTCTGCAAGGGTATCTTTTTGTAAGAATTGCAATGCATCAATTCTGGAATGAAAAGTGGAAAAAATTTTGGGGAACTTGACAGAGTATCAGATGTTTAGGTAAACACAAAGTAAAGGGTTGTCATGCCAAATTAAAAATTTGTTTCAATGCCACAAAGGACACATTTAGTCAGTGTAAGGGTCTATTTTTATGTTGATTTTAAAAATGATTTGTTGAAATCCTGAAAACAGTGGCTAAAAGTAAAAATTTGTAAGTTAATAAGTGGGTTTTGCTGAAGTAGCCTTACCTGTGTTCTGGTAAAAGTGATAATAAAAGGCAAAAATCAAAAATGTAACTGCATTATTAGACCAAAAGGGCCCAAGAACTTTACAAACGTAAAATTTTTATGGAAAGAAAGTCAAAAGGGCGATCCTACCACTTAAAAAATTATTGGTTTTCTCTCAGATAAAAGAGCTCAATTTTTTTATGACACGTTTATGCAAAAGTCGGGTTGGGCATGAGAAAAAAAACGTGTTAATGGTAATTTTTGATAGACTTTAGGAAAATATCTACGTAGGGCTTGTAAAGTTACAGAAAAGGGGTTTACATAATGTAAATTTAGCCCTTTGGTGAAAAGTGAGATTTGTAGGCCCAATAAACATTTTGAAGGGTGACTATTTGCCCCCTTTGTAAAGGGTATGGAAAAGAAAGTGGTGTCACCCTTTTGAAGACTGGGAGGCCATGAATGTATGGTAGGATTCCTCGTAATAATAATGCAGTAGAGGAAACTCCCAAATACCATAACTGTATGTCTTATCATAAAGTCTTTTCCCCCAGTTAATTCTTCCATGAGGAGGTTTGGAGCAGTGTAATTGTGGGAATTAAGACAGCTTGGAATAAATGAAAATAAGAAAGTCCAGACGATTCTTTTATCAGGAACAATACCTGAGAGAGTAAAATTTAAATTTCTGGACAATATGGGGCGATTTCCCGTGGAGACAAACCCCTCCAGAATTGCCCACTAATTAAGAAGGGCTATGGACAGTTAAAGGCTCAGTCGCGAACGAGTAGACACCAGAATTGTTAACTGCCTATATGATATAATTCCCTGAAAAATTAATTAATAAATTTAAGAAGAGGTCCTTCTGAGCAAGCCAAAATTTAGGGTTTACATTTCCCATCACGGAAGGGAAAAAGGGGATTTAAGCCACTTGAGAATTTTTTTAATTGTGTGCAGGAGAAAAACAAAATTACCTAATTTAAATGACTTTTTTGATAAAAAGGTCCGTCTTGATGGAAAAATTGGGAGCTCTTATTAAATTTCGGGGGTGAAGAATTATGCCTTTAGGTTGCATAAGTAAATTTTTCCCAAGAGTTGGTTTAAAGAGGCTGCCCGGGATTGTACCCGTTCTTTTGGCCTGGGAACCCTAGTGACCCACTTGCCCCTAAAAAACCCTTTTTGTTCAGGAGCACTTATTTGGGGTACATCCAGTCCGTTCCACTTCAAGCGACGTAAATGACCCTTAAAGTATGGGAATTTTATTAAGTAAAGAATGAGCAACAATTTTTGAGGAAAATTTTCCTGGGGTGACGTCAACGAAGAGGAACTGTTAATGACTTTGGGAGGCAAATAAAAAAAAAATGAAAAAGTGCAAATATGCCTCTGAGGGAATGGAATAGTAATTTCGTTCAAATTAAATAACAAAATAAAAAAGATTACCCTGGGAGAGTGCTAAAAGTGTAATGTTTTGGGGGTCGAAAGATGTAGGCCAGTGAAGATGTTTTTTCTCCGTAAAGTGCTACCCGGGAAAGGAATAAATTTGGAAGAATTCCCGTGCAGGGGTAGTGGGGGAGAGATCGGAAAAAATATTAGGCCTTTCTAATGGTGATACACTTCTCACCTAATATGGGGAAAGGGGGAAATTTGGGAAGTCCCCCTTTGTTATAGAAATAATCCGAAGAAATGATAAAGTTACAAGGGTTTTGCGCAGTGTTTGGTAATTTAAATGTTAAAAAAAGTAATTTCATTGGTCTAATGTGTGGCGTAAGGAATATTTCCAAACTACGTGAACACTTTTTTGGTGCGCCCCGGGCAGTAATCGACAGAAAACATTCAAAGGTGTTTGGGTTTAAATTGATATGAACAACATGAACATTGTGGCCTCGGGGCAAAGTTTGACATTGTACCCGATGCACAAGGTGTTGTACAATGTGAAATGTTGGGTCATGGCCGGGAAAAAGTTTATGCACAATTAATAAATTTGAGCCCCTTGGGAAAATTTAAAGGTATTCAATCAAACGAAAATAAAAATTAAAGGGAAAGGGGAAGAGTGTTACTAAAGGTAACGCTGCCCAAAAGTGTTGCAGGAAGATAAAACCCTAGAAAAGACCTTTAGGGAGAGCCACTCAAGCCAGAACAGGGGAATTTCTCCTAAAGGGAAGGAGTAATTTGATTTCGTTTAGCAAGAACTCCGCCCGCCGCGTGTGGAAAATATTTGTATATTTTCCTTAAATAGTGTTTTTTTCTTTAAATTAATTAAAATACATTAGTTTTAAAAAAAATTATGTTACCGGGCCATCGAAATGGCCCGGTGGCCTGGTGGTAAAACTCCCCCTTCACACACGGAGAGCCCGGGTTCGATTCCCGGCGGGTGGAAACATTTCCCGTTTTCCTTACACCTGTTTTTTCCCCGTTCACCTAGCAGCAAAAAAGGGACCTTGGTGTTGTCAAATGTGTGGGTCGCATCCTGGGGGAAGTTAAGGACCCCATGGAAATAAGTTAGACGTCCCCAAAGACGCATACTTTCTTGGGTTATCCCGGGTGGTAACCCTCCGGGGTTAAAAAACCCAAAAAGAAATTTTTCTTATCTTATCTTAACTCTACCCTGCGCAGAGGGAGAAACTCGCCAGTTTGAACTGAGCCAAAAAACGTTGTGAATACCGGAGAATTTTCGTCAATTAGAGGTTAAATTGCTCCGGGGAGAGCAATTATTAACCAGAACACGAAATGTTGTCGGTTAAAAGTTCTTAAGGAAGGAGGTAGATTGCCTCGGGGGCCCAAGGAGTGGGAAAATTGGGCCAAATATTAAGTCCAAGTTGGGTCATATGCCTTTCAGGTCAAAAAAAAATGGCAAAAAAATGAAAAGGCTATTCGCAAAGGCATTTCGAACTACGCATCCAAAATTTAGTAAGGGGTCTGTGGCGAACGGGGGGGGGCCCCTTTTGAAAAGCCTGTTGACAAGTGGAGGAAAAATGTTGTGTTTTAAATACCAACTAAAAATTATTTACCGGCGTTCCATCACTTTGCAAAGCACTGGTAAGAGCAATGGGCGTAGTGGAGGCTTCATGTCCTGTGTGCCCCGGGTTTGCGGAAAGGGGGAAAAATGGCAGATTTTGACGGCTGTGGAAGAATCTTGTGACCAAAAAAAGAATGACAAGGCGTAAAAGACTGATGGGGGGACTGATGTAAATGTTGACCATTGAAAAAAAGAAAGTCGTGGGACCAGTGCCGATGATGGCAAGCTGAGAGTTTTGCCTCCAGTTTTGAAGGGAAAAAGGCACTTTATACTGTTCTTTTTGAGAGAGAAAAGTCCCAAAGGGTGCTAATCTCTGGGAGACTTTGAGGAAAAGAAACGAGGGGATAGATAGGCCCTGAGAAATGGGGGCCAGTGTTGCCCAAATTTTATTGGCAACATCTAGTGGGTTTTTTTATATCAACAACGGCAACCTGAGAACGGAGCCGGGTCAGGGGAATATTTACCACTCAGTTTTTGTACTTTTTTCCCGACTGCACTATAGAGGAAACAGAGGGGATGGTGGGGGGCATAATCTCGCCCGCAAAAGGATTTAGCATCCGGTGACAGAGGAATGATGCACGCTTTGCTTAAAATCAAAAAGTTCTCCATGTTCTATTGTACCGGCCTGCCCCCCGGCAGCGTGTTTTAAACATACTGCACGAGCAAAGAGGGGAACACCAAGGCACGCATTTCTGAGAATGCCTGCCCGAAGTTTGGGTATAGAATGAGAACGAAATTAAAAAAGGGACGGAAGGTTTTAAAAAAATCATCAATGGAGTGCGAAAAAGGAACCCCACTAAAAAAAAAGTTGGGTTTTGGAGGAAAGTTCCAAATTTGCCCGATCAAATTTGGGGGGTGGGTACGAAGAGGGGGGGTGAATAGAAGGGGAAGTAAGAATGTTGGGAAATGATATCTCATGTAAATCCAGGAGAAAAAGAAGGTGAAGTTAATGCAGCGGGGGAAGAGCAGACTGAGAGATCTATGCAAGAGGAGTGTGAGTCCGAGGACAAAAAAGGGTGTGAGTATCTGTATTTAAAAAAGGGGGGGTTGGGAAACAAGAAAAAACCCCTAACTGAAAAGCCCAGGAATCAAGTGAGACCCCCCAGAGGAAATGATGGGGATTAAAAAGCCCCAATAACAAAAGTTTGGGGGCGGTTAAAGACGAACAAGAAAGGCAAAATTGGAATGATAAAACCCAAAAAGGAGAGGTATAAAAAAACAGAGCATAACCACCTATTCAAGTGGATACAGATTTTCGTGTTGCAGGAAGTACGAACAAATAGCTGATGGACGGAAAAATCAGTGCATGAAGAGGGCATTTTATTAAAAAGGGCCCCTCAGGAAAAGGATTGAAGAAACAATAAATTTGCCCGAGTGAATAGTAAAGCCGAGTGTAATTTTGGTTCTTGTAAGCAAAAAACCCCAAAAGAAAAAACGGGAGGAAACCATCTAAATCTCCCCTGATTACCCCTGGGGGCCGCGTAAAACCCACTTTTAAATTTGGCCATGATTGGCAACGATAAAGATACCTAAAAATCTCCAAGGTAAGGGTTCCAAAGGACAAGAGGGGTTAGAAAAGTCCACATGTGGAGACACCCGGGAAAATTTTTCAAGCAGCAAAAGGAATGATGCCCCGGGTGAAAAAAGGGTTTGTGCAATGGAGGAAGGGGGAGAAGGAACAGAGGGTGGTCAGTGCCCCTTTTGATGGTTTGGTCTCTGCAATATATTAAAGAGATTGCTTAAAAACTGTTTCGGAATTAAGGACGCCCTTTTATGGGGGGACAATATTGGAGAGGGTAGGGGGGGGGATGATTTAAAGACTGGAAATTAATGGATTTTTCCAAAAATGGGGTGGGGAAAAAAAGGGTGGAGGGAACTGGAGAAGAAGCGGGGAAAGGGGGGACGGGAAGAGGCAAAAACCCGGGGGGAGGTTGCAGAAGGGGAAAGGGAAAATTTGGGGAAAAGGGAGCGGGGATTGGAATGAAAGAGTATGAGGTGGGAGGGTAAAACCTCTAAAACTTTTTTAACAGAGCCAGTGGGGGGGGGAAAAGAACCAGGTAAGAAAAAGGGGAAAGGTAAAATGAGGAGGTGGAAAAAGGGGAAAGGGGGTTTTTTTTAAAAAATCTTTTTTGACTTTGAGAAGTAGGGGGAAACGTTTGGGGGGGTTTTCGTACGAGATCTCGTAAAATACGGGCTTGTGGGGGGGAGAACACAAAAAAGCGAGAAACAGACTGGGCATTGAAGTAGGGACTTTCCTAAAACCCAGGACTTTTAAAAGAATTAGTTCAGGAGTGACTATGGGGGGGTAACCACAGAGAAGGCTGCGGGAAGAGGGGGGCTTCAGAAGTGGGGGGCGTTTTTGGAAACACAGGAATAAAAAACCCGGGGTACTCCCCCTTTGAGATGGAAAGAAAAACCCGCCCATAGCAAAAGGGGGGAGCCCTTCTGCCTTTTGAGGTAATGGATTTCCCGCTCATTTAAGTAAAACTTGGCAACCGGCGTGATTTGAAGAGGAGTTTAATGAAAATTTAAGACAAGGGGGGAGGTCGATTCCCAGACTTTTTGGGAGTGGTCATCAGCACCACAAAACGGGGTATTCGGCCATGATCTGCAATATTTTGCAGGATGGGCCAAAATCGTCAGCAATCTCTACACTTTTGTGGTTTTGGGAATCACCTTTCGAACTTGAAAACCAAATGCCCTGTTTACATAAACAGAGGATGGGAGTTCATGGTTGTCAAAATTTTAACAACCCACAGTTTGGGGGTTAAAATCTAGGCGGGGCAGGCGGAATAACAAAAGTGCCTCCCTTTGAGGTTTGGGGAGATCTTGGATTTTCCAAAGCGGGTTCAAAATTTTCATTGCCCTTTTTCTGGAAATTTTGTTGAACTAGGGAAATGGGGCAGAATGACATTTACCACTACAAAAATTTGGGGGGAAGATATTTTTCCATATTTGGACAGGAATGTTTTGATATGGGAAAGAAGAGAAAGATCATGGCTTGGGTAGCATTCGGGGACAGTAAATGAGTGCATACCGCTTTAAGAGCTGAAAAAAAATATCTTTCCCAACATTGCATAGGGTGCCTTCCCAAATTATTTTGGGTTTCTGAAAGATAGGCAATGGGAGGAAGTGTTCGTAAAGTGAAGAATTTAGTCCATTGTGTTTTCTGAAATTTGAGCTTTAAAAAAAACAGATTGCATGATGTGTAAATCTTTTTTGAGAAGAAACGGGGAAGGGGGGAAAAGGGTATCATCAGCAGGAAATTGTCGTTGGCGTTTGGGTTTTTCGACCGGAGTTGGCCCATGTGGAACGGGCAGGCGTTTCAAAAATTTTGCCGCACCTTTTGAAGGGGGAGGCCAGAAGCATAGCCCAAAAGGAGAGGGGGAGGTCAGATAAATCGAAGGAGTCAGTCGAGACCTCATTACCTGAAGAATGTTGGAAACAGAAAACCAGCAAGAGGAAATTAGGCATTAGGAGTGTCTAAAGGGTTTGGTCCAAAAAAGAGGCGGGGTCAGAACGGGGGGTGCGTTTTTAAAAAGGGGGCCAGGGGTGCAGGTTAGGGGACTAGGGCTTCCATGGTTAGGTTAATTCTTTCTTTTTTTTTTAAAGGGAAAAAAAAAAAAAAGAAAAGAAAATAAAAAAAAAAAAGAATAAAAAAAGGGGACCGGGGGGGGAAAAAGGGTTCCTGGGGGGAAATTTGGAAAGGGGCCCGGAAATCTCCCTCCACGCCCAAGGGACCTCGCACCCCCAAGTAGTGCGATGCACCCATGGAAACCGTCCCATCCCCTTAAACCCATCATGCCAAAAAACCCAGAAACCCGGGGGTTAGCAACCCCCACATCTCCCCCAGTTTCCTCAGGGGGAAAAAGAGGGGGCAGCCGGAAACCCCACCAAAAAAGGCTTACCTCCTTTGGCCACCCCCCCCGGAATCAAAAAGGCGGGCCCCCAGAGAAAAACCTGTCCCCAAAAGGGCCCACCCAAAAAAAAAACCCCGGGAGACCGAAGGGAAATTTTGGGAAACACCCCCAAGGCGTTTCCAGATTCCACGGCAAACTACCCCACTGCCAAAAAACCTCAATGGAATGGGATGGCCCCCCAGTCCCCTTTCCCTTCCCCGGGAAACTAGCGCCCCTGTGAAAAAAAAACAAAAAAAAAAAAAGGGGAAAGGGGTGATAGGGGGGGGTGGGGAGGGGAAGGGGGAGGAAAAAAAAAAGGGAAAGGATTGGGAGGAGGGTTTTTAATGGGGGGGATTGGGGGTAATTGGGTTTTCGGTCTGGGGAAAAGGAGCCAACAAGGTCAAATTTCCCTAAAGACCAAAAACCCTCTTCACTATCCCAAAGAAGCCCCCTTGAAGAGGAAAAAGTGGTTTTAAATAATGTGCCCCAAAAATTGTGAAAGCATATTGGGGACCCCCCAGTTGATGTGTATTGGATGAAATGTTGAAATTTGTTTACTCTGAACATTAGAAAAAATTTAAACATTTCCTCAGTTTGAGCTAAATTTTTAAAGGAACTTTTATTCCAAAAACCTTCAAGGGTACCTCTCTTTTTTTTTTTTTTATATTTCCTTTTCTATTTTTTTGGGGCAAAAAAAAGGGACCATTAAAAAAAACACTGAAAACTCAGTTTTTTTAAATACAAAACCTGGTGGGAGTTTTTTTTTTTTCCCACTGTGTGCGGGCAGGATTTTTTTTTATTTGCACATATGCCACTTGGGACCCATTTTTTTCCATTTTGTAGGCCTACCAGCTTTCTCAAAACAAGATTGGAAGCCGCTAGAAATTTTGGAGTAATATTTGGGCCGCACTGGCAAGCAAGCCAAAATATTTTGGGGGCTGACAGTAAAAAGGGTTAAAGGTGCGGGAAAAAAACCCTAATGTCAGTTCCTGTTTTTTTCAGTGGCCCGGGGTTTTTGTACACATTTGGGGGTGGCCATCGTAACGTTTGGTTGATCAGACCCTGACCTACCGGGAAAGGTCTGGTTCAAAACCGGACATTGTTCCCTAAAACCCCTCTCCAGGTAAACTCCAAAAGTACATTTTTTAAATTTGTAACCCCTTTCGTATTTTTTTATTCCTTATTAAACTTAATGTTTATAAATTTGAAAATGTAATATAGTCAGCCTACTCCTGACCATCATATAGTCACCCTTTACTCCTCTGCCCCCATCATATATTCAGCCACTCTCGGGCCATCATATAGTCAGCCTACTCTCGGCCTTTTCTTATAGTAAAGTTTACTCTCTGACCTTTTTTTAACCCTTTCGGGCCCCAAAATGTCATATGTCAGCTCCCTCTTGACCTTTTTAACCCTTTAAAGGGCTCCCCCCCAATTTTAGTCAGCCCTTACTCTCTGCCCCATTTTTAACCCTTTCAGGCTCCCCCCCCATATATCACCCTACTCTTTTGAACCTTCATATAGTCAGCCTACTCTCGGGCCCAATTTTAACCCTTTCGGGGGCTCCACCCCCCATATAGTCAGCCTACTCTCTGCCCTTTTTAAACCCCTTTTCGGCTCCACACCCCATTTTAGTCAGCCTACTCTCTGACTTTTTTTAAAACCCTTTGAGGCCCCCACCCCCCCATATAGTCACCCTTTTACTCTCTGCCCTTTCATATGGTCGGGCAAAACCTCTGACCTTTTCATATAGTCGGGCCTACTCTCTGACCAAAATATAGTCAGCCCTACTCTCGGGCCATCATATAGTCACCCTTACTCTCGGGACCTTTTTTAAAAGTCACCCCAAATCTTGACCTTTCAATATTTCCGGGCTTTCCTCTGACCATCATTTAGTCGGGGCCTTTACTCTTGACCATCTTATGTCACCCTTTCTCCCCTTAAAATCTATAGTAACCCTTCCTCGGGAACCCTTTTCATATAGTCAGCTTACTCTTAAACCATCATATAGTACCCTATCTTGACCATCATTTAGTCGCCTACTCTTTGACCTTTTCATATAGTCAGCCTACTCTTTGAAAATCATATAGCCCAGCCTACTCTCTGACCATAATATAGTAAACCCCTACTCCCCTGCCCATCATATAGTCGATACTTTTGGGACCTTTTTTTATAGTCAGCTACTCTCGGGGAAACCATCTATAGTCAGCCTACTCTCTGACCTTTCATATAGTCAGCCTACTCTCTGCCATCATATAGTAAACCCCTACTCTTGACCATCATATAGTCCCCTACTCTCGGGCCCTCATTTTAGTCGGGAAATTTCTTGAAATCATTTTAGTCAGCCAAATCTCTGCCATCATATAGTCAGCCTCCCTTCTTGCCATCTTATAGTCACCCTACCCCTTCAAATTCATTTTTGTAGCAAAACTCTCGGGCCCATCTATAGTCACCCTACTTTCGACCTCATATATTTAAAGCCTATTTCTCTGACCATCATATAGTAAACCCTTTACTCTTGACCATCATTTTGGTCGTTTAACTTCTGGACCTTATAAGTCAGCCTACTCTCGGGCCTTTCATATAGTACCCTTTACTCTCGGGACCATCATTAGTCAGCTTCTCTTGCCCTTTCTAAAGCCCGCCTACTTCTGACCACCCATATAGTCCATACTCTCAAACCCATCATTTTGTCAGTTACTCTCTGCCCAATAGTCAGTTACTCTCTGACCATCATATAGTCAGCATACTCTCTGACCTTATAGTCAGTTTTCCTCTGACCATCATATAGTCGAAATACTCTCTGCCCCTTCATATGTCAGCCTATTTCTCTGACCTTCATATGTCAGCCTACTTTTGGGACCATCATATAGTCACCTCTCTCGGCCCAATAAATATAGTCGCCTACTCTTTGACTTTTTTTAACCCTTTCAGGTTTCCACATTATCATATAGTCCCCTTTACTCTCTGACTTTTTTAAACCCCTTTCCCCGGTCCACCCCCCATATAGTAACCTACTTTCTGACCTCATTTATTTCACCCTACTCTCTGACCATATAAAGGTCAGCCTACCCCTTGACTTTTTTTAAAAACCCTTTCAGGTCCACCCCTGTTTCCTTTTAGCAACTTTCTGATATTTTTCCCTTTCCCGGGCTCCCCCCCCATATAGCCCAGCCTCCCCCTCGGCCCCTATTTTTTAACCCTTTTTTTGGCTCCAAAAACCCTTATAGTCAGCCTCCCTCTCTGATTTTTTAAAACCCCTTTCAGGCTCCAAAACCCAAATAGTCACCCTTCCTTCGGGACTTTTTTAACCCCTTTTTCGGCTCCACCTGTCAATAGTCGGGCCTACTCTCTGACCATCAAAGGTCACCCTTTCTCTCGGGGCCCCCATCATATAGTCGGGCCTACTCTCTGACATTTTAACCCTTTGAGGCTCCCCCAATGATAATAAAAGTCACCCTACTCTTTGCCCTTTTTTAAAACCCTTTTTCAGGCTCCACACCCCAAAATTGGTCAGCCTACTCTCGGACTTTTTTAAACCCTTTCAGGCTCCCCCAATTTTTTTTCATTTATTTCGGGCCTTTCCTCTGACTTTTTTAACCCCCCTTTCAGGTTTAACCCCCATATAGTCCCCTACTCTCTGACTTTTTTTTAAACCCTTTCGGATCCACATGACCTTTTGTCAGCCTCTCTCTGCTTTTTTAACCCTTTCGGGCCCTTCCCCACCCCATATTGTCACCCATCTTGATTTTTTAAAATTTTTCGGGCCCCAAACCCCCAAAATTTAGTCAGCCTCTCTCTGATATTTTTAACCCCAGGTCCACACATGTTCATATATTTCACCCCTACCCTTTAAATTTTTTAAACCTTTCAGGCTCCCCCCCCCCAATTTAGCACCCTTTACTCGCTGACTTTTTTTAAACCCCTTTCGGGTCCAAAACCCCATTTAAAAAAGCCTACTCTCGGGACTTTTTTTAACCCCTTTCCCCAGGCTCCAAAAATTATATAGTCACCCTTTACTCGGGGGATTTTTTTAACCCCTTTTCAGGTCCACACCCCATATAGTCGGGGCCTTACTCTCTGACTTTTAAACCCTTTCAGGCCAACCCCATATAGTCACCCTTTACTCTCTGCTTTTTTAAAACCCTTTCAGGCCCCAACACTGTCATATAGTCGCCTACTCTCTGACTATTTTAACCCTTTTCGGTCCACCCCCCCTTTAGTCGCCAAACTCTTGACTTTTTTTTAAACCCCTTTTCAGGCTCCACCCCCCTTTAGTCGCCTTACTCTCTGATATTTTAACCCTTTGGGGTTTCCCACACCCCATATATTTCAGCCTACCCCTCTGCTTTTTTAACCCTTTCAGGTCCACCCCCCCTGAAAATGATCATATAGTCAGTCTACTCTCTAAACCTTTATATAGTCAGCATACTCTTGACCATAATTTTGTCAGAATCCCTTATGCCCCTTATATAGTCAGCTACTCTCTGCCCATCTTATAGTCAGCCGACTCTCTGCCATAATATAGTCAGCCTACTCTTGACCTTTCTATAGTCAGCTTTACTCTCTGCCCATCATATAGTAAAGCCAAACCTCTTTGCCATCATTAGTCAGAAAACTCTCGGGAACCATCATATGTCAGCCTACTCTCTGCCCTATATAGTCCCCTTTCCTCTCTGCCCATCTTATAGTCACCCTACCTTTTGCCTTTCATAGGGGTCAGCCTACTCTCTGACCATTTTATAGTAAACCCTTTACTCTCTGACCAATATAGTCAGCATATTTCCCCTAAACCATCATATAGTCGGGCCTACTCTTGACCATAAATTTGTCAGTTCTTTTCTGCCCCTCAAAATAGTCGGGAAATACTCTTGACCATAAAATATGTCGTTACTCTTGACCATTTATAGTCGGGCCTACTCTCTGACCTTTTTTAACCCTTTGGGGCCCTCCACCCCCCTAATCTAAAAATTATTCTTAGGCCCCCAAAAATTTAAAAAAAAAAAAATTTTTTTTTCTTATAAAAAGGGTTTAGAGAATCTTTTTCTGAAAGAAATATAAAAAAAAAGAAAATTTGAAAAAAAATTATAAAAATTACACTTTGCGAATTTTGCCTTTGTTGTTGATATTTATGCACTGGGTTTTTGCCCACTTTGAGCCCCCCCCCCCCCCCCCCCCGTGGGAAGCTTACAGAGAATGTTAAAAAAAAACCAGGTGGTGCAGGGTGACTGAAATTAAAAGGGGTAAATTTGGGGGGAAAGCCATATAGCAAAAATTTTGGTCAAAATTTTTAAAAACGTCTGTTTTAGGGGGGAATTTTCCCTAAGGAAAAAATTCTTAAAGCGGGGACCCTACTATCATTACCTATATAGTGGACCCTAAAGGTAACGTTTGTCATCGGCTCACGAAAAAAGGGGGGTTGGGCGACCCTTTTTTGTGTCAAAATTTACTGGTTGGCTAAGGGCCCAAAAAAACTTGGTTTAAGGACTTTTCGCCCCAAGTGTGCCCGCGCAGCCTGAGGGGCCCCGGCCACCCCTGCCCCTCATGTACAGCCAGTGTCCCAATTTTTTTAAAAAGCCAGCGGGGAAACGATTTCAGCATACTTTTGCAATGGGACTTTGTATTTTTCCCTTTTGTTTTTAGTGCTTGTAACTGCTAAATAAGCCAAATGGGCTCAAAAAAAGCATGGGAGGGAGTGACTTCCGGGGAAATTTGAACTCTGCTTGGAAAAAAATTGGGGCCCCAGTGTCCCAAGAGAGGGTTTTTGAAGGGCTTGAAGCAAAACCCTAAAGGGCCTATGCCGTTGTGGAATCTATTGTGGAAACTGGGGAAGTCCAGGGGTTGGGGGTGAGTGGCGAGGTGTGGAAGAGTTGGGGGGAGGAGACGATGATGGCAAACCACTACAGAGATGAAAAGAGTTTGAGGGGGCAACGAAAACAGGCACAGCTCGGGAATTTCTTAGAGGAGGAGGAAGAGAGATGGAGGAAGTTGTTTTTCATCAAAGTTTAAGGACATCTGGGGCAAAAGTGGGTTAAAAGTGCAAAATTTATGGATAAAACTTTCCCCTGGCACAGCGGGGTTCCCGGCCCGTTTGGGAACATGAAATTTTAAACAATATTGTGCCCCATTTCAGGGAAATCAAAAAGGGGTGCCAAAAAAACAGAGCTTATGGGACTTTTTCTTGGCAAAAAAAAGGGGTAAAGTGACTCTCAAGCTGGTCCTAGTGCCTTTAAAAAAATAAAGGGGAGGTACCCCAAGAAAAGGATTTGGGTACCTAAATTTCTTTAGGGAAGGGGATTCCCCTTCCAAACAATTGTAAACCCCTCCACCCTCTCCCCTCCTCTTTGTTCATGTTGTACCATGTATAAAGTAAGAAACCCAAATTCTTTCGAATTCATTCCTTTGTAACTTTTTTGGATCATTACCTTTGTACCTAGTTCGGCTATAAAAAAACTTTGGGGGCCCAAAGTCCCGGGGCCCCCACAAAGTCCCTTGTAATCGGGTAAAAAACCTTTGTAACTTGTCATGATTGGGGACCGGCCTCCCTGGGTTCTTCCCTTTTGTAAATTGTGAGTTCATTACCTTTGTACCTATTTTCAGCTTTCCCAAAACTTTGGGGGCCAGCCCCGGGAAACCCACTACATACCTCTGTAATCTGTAAATACCTTTGTAACTTGTCAGGGTTGGGACCGGGACTCCCTGGAGTTCATTCCCTTTTTGTAAATTGGGGAGTTCTTTTACTTTGAAAATTTTGTGAGTTCATTCCCTCAGAAAACTTCCCTTTCAGCTATCAAAACTTTGGAGTCCGTTCCGGGGAAAATTATGTACCTCTGAAATTTTTTGGGACAAACCCCCCACGGGGATGGGTAGGGGGTTTTCCTACCCCCCAAACAAGGATGGGTATGGGGTGAAAATTTAAAATTTTATTAAACAAAACCTAAACTTGCCCTCCCCCCCTCTAAATCACTCATCAGTAAGCCCCAAAAAAAGGGAAAGGGGTGTTATTTCGTATTGTTTATTTTGCATCCTCATTGTTTTTGGGTAGGGAAATGTATATTTCATAAAAAAAAAAAAATTTTTAATACTTTTTGGGTCTGGAATGGTTTAACTGGATTTTCCCTTTTTATCTTATGGGGGGAAAATTAATTCAGCTTAACAAAAAAAACCCTTTAAAAACCCCTTAAAAATGTCCACCGTAGATATATTTTTGATGTTCCGGGGGTCTGAACGGGAGATCAACGTTTTTTTTTCGATTCCCTTTAAAAATTGGCTTAATGGCCTTTAGTTGCCCGACATTTAAAGAAAGGATTTTGGCACTCAGTGGGCCCCTATGAAAAAAAACTGTGAGGGAAATTTTTACCCTTTTTTGGAGGACAAGTTCCCAAATTTTAGCTCCGCTAGGAAAAAAAATATCGTGGCAAAACCCCGTGATTTTACTGTTTTTATGTAAAATTAACACTTCATTTTAAGAGGGAAATAAAAAAGGGTTTTGATAAATGCATGGAGTTGGTTTTGGGTGGGTGTGAAACCCCGGGGCCCGATAGCTTGTGCTAGTTGGTCAGATGTCTTGCTTCTTTTTCAGTTTGGGTGGGGACCTGATTAGGTGGGTTTATTTGTCTAAGGGCCCGGGGGTGGCCCTTTGGGCCTGCTTTGCAAGGACTTGTAGGACGCTTTAGTGTTCCTTGTCTTATGTTTTATGGGTTTTTGGTGGTAGCTGGGTGTCTTGCCAGTACTGTCTATATTTTCATCTGCTATATCTTGTCTACTGTCTACATCTCTGTCTGTTTGTATCTCTGTCCCCTAAAATGTTTTCTCATAAATAAAAAAAATTTCCTAGGATAATCCAAATTACCCAGGATAACCCCCAAAAAATTTCCCGGCCAAACGAAAACAGTGTTTGTTGAAATAAAACACAAATAAAAAATGAAAACAAATAATAACAGAGTCACTTTCCCCAGCAATCAGGGGGGCGGCAAATACACCACCCCAAAACCCAAAAGGTTTTTTCCAGCCACTTTTCCCCGAGACGGGGGGGGGGGGGGGGGTCAAGCAGTGGGGGGGACAGACACACAGGCGACAGAAACTGAAAAAGCAAAACTAGGGCAGCGATAAGCAGAGTAGGCAGACAGGGAAAAACTTGGGTCTTTGTTGGAAATTTTTTTGATAAAGGGTTCCCCGATTGCTTTTCAGAACGGTTGTGACAGGAAAACCCAAATAGAGGAAAAAAATTGCTTGACTTGGTTCTTGCCAACAAAAATTCACTAAATTTAAAAATTTGAGGTTAAAGATGAGCTTGGGGGGGAAATGATCAAAAAATTTAAATTAAATTTTTAAAAAATATCATGGGTTTAAACCCCGATAAATGCAAAACAAAAACTCTGTCCCCAAAATTTTCCCTTGGCCCCCATTCATGGGACTGAAAAATTAAACCCGGGTGGGGCCCAAATTGGGGGTCCCGACCCGGGTGAGGTAGGTGATTTGGTTGGGCCAAAATGACATTTTTCAGAGCATTTGCTCTAGGCCCGCCCAGAAAAACCTTTGTTCCGAGTAGGGAAATTAGATTTTAACAAAAAAGACCCGAAAAAGGGTTTAACAATAGATTAAAAAAATCTCTTGGTCAAAAGAGAGGCATATTAGGCCCTATTTAAAAGAGGGGGTTGGCAGTTAAACAATCAATATTTTTAATAAAAGAGTAAAAAAGAAAGGAAAAAAGGAAAAAGCAAAAAAAGGGTTATTAGGGTAAGGGACAGAGATTCAAAAAATAAACCCCCCAAAGGGGTTTTTCAGGTTTTTACAGGAAATAAGATTAGGGACAAAATTTTCCCCCTTAAAGGTAAACTTTGGTCAGATCACTGACAGTATAAGGGTATGTGTTTTAATTTTTCAAATTTCCTACCTTTTTCTCAGTTTTCATCAGGGGAAAAAGCTTTGCAATTTCCTGAAATAAAAGATTTTGTAGAAAAGGATGTAATGAATATGTAGGATTTTTTGGGAAAAAAAATGCAGGGTCCTAGACTAAAGAAAACTAAAACCCCAACAAATTCCCCAGGCCCCGATGTTTCTGGGTTTTCAAAGGGGGTTAAAGGGAAAGTAAAGAGAAAAATTACATACCCTTTTGGGTAATCTTTTTAAAATAAGAACATAAGAAAGGGGTTTAAAAACTGCAACAGGTCTACTGCCCAGTTTCATGATAAGTGGAAAATGGAAATGTAATACAATTTATTTAAAGGAGGTGACAGGTCCTTGGGGTTTGAACTTTTGACCCAAAAAGCTTACCTTCATAGTGGGGGAAAAATTTTTGGGAAACAATTTAAATTTCCGAAAACAATTCGAGCCATCCCGATAGGGCGGTTGGGTTTAAAGAACCTTTAAACACGGGTTTTTCAAAGAGGTTGTTCCTGTCTTTTTCGAATTTTCTAAAATTTTTTCCGGGAGGTGTAGAGGGGGTAAATCATGGTAATGAATATGATATTGTGTATATGGGCTTCGTAAAGGGTTTCAATAGGTTCCCCCCAGGGCTATTGAGGGGAAAATTTAGGCACACAGAATTTGGGGGAGAAATTTTTTCCTGGGTTGAGGCATGGCTGACCCAAAAGGCAGCAGAGAGTGTGGGATAGATGGGGGGAACCCGGAGTTTATTGGGGTTTACCCGGAGAGGTTCCCGGGGGGCAACGCCCCCCCGGGGCCCTTTTGTGACCCCGGCCCCTTGGTGGGGTCAGAGGCTGATCAACCAGGCTGTTAGCTGGGCCCGCACGCAAAACCCAAAGTACGAGCCCCAAGGGCCCGGTCGTCAGGGAACCCACTTTAGGTGCTTGTCGAGTGCCCCGCTTGAAGATGCCCCGGGGGGCTGTTGGTAATTTCCCCCTTATTGGGATGCTGGGAGGCAGTTGAACAGTTTGGGCCCCTTACACCCTTTTTGTATGGTCTCCCTTTTAAAAATTTTCTAGTGAGACCCCTGCTTTTTTAATTTTGGGGGGGTGTTGCATCGTCAGCCAAAATCTTTTTTCTTTCGTAGTGGGGTGATTTTCGGTGAAAATTCCCGGGACTATTCCCCCTTTGGATTTTCCCGGTGTATATAATCATGTTTCTCTCCCGCCTGCCCTTCCCCGGGAATTTCAGGTTTGGGGAACCCCAAGCGCTCCCAGTAATTGAGGTGTTTTATCTCCGTTATTGGGGGCCCTGAAAGTCTCTGTAAATTTTTTAGGTCGGGAATTTCACCTGCCTTGAAAGGTGCTGTTAGTGTGCAGCAATATTCCAGCCTGATAGAACAAGTGACCTGAAGAGTGTCTTTATGGGCTTGGCCCCCCTAGTTTTGAAGGTTCTCCCTTTTTTTCCCTCCTGTATTTTTCTAGGATGCGATTTATACAAAAAATTTTGGTCCCTTTAAGGTGAGATTTGGAAGGGTTGTTTTCCCTTTAAAAAAAATTTCCCCTATACCACAAAAATAAATAAAAAAATGCCCAAAAATAGGTTTAAAAGCTTTAAAACTGTTGTGGCTACAAAAACCCAAATTTGGTGTAATTTGAGAATCATGAGAATTTATGGGACATACCTTGTTAGGGTCCTTTAAATTTATTATGCTGCTCCCTGTTGAAAATTTTAGAGGAAAATTCTCTCCAAACCCCTTTGGGGTTAATGGGGAATGGCTCTCTCAGAATTATTCTTTTAGTGTCCCAAATCAACAAGGTTAAAAATTTTTGAGGAAGGGGCTTTGAAATTTTTTGTATCAGTTTTTGGATTTTGGATTAAGATGTACTTGGGATTAGAATGTTGAGAAAGAACCCGACTCTGTCACAATGAAAATTTTTTAAAAGTGTCTAGAGGCAAATACCAAGATCTAAATGGATTGTGAAAATGTGTAAATTTCATTAAGTTTTATAACCTGCCCTGAAAAGTATCACTGTTTGACAAAAAAGAGCCCTTTCACCCCCCCATGGAAGATTGTTCTTTTAAAATTTTACATACCTGCAAAGTCCCTTTCCCAAAAATCTTGCTAGTAATCCCTTCCTTAAAAACTCTTGTTAGAGCAACTGGGTCAAGAAAAAATTTCTCCCTAGTTGGGAGTAAGAAGTTTCACAAGTTTATTTCACTGATGGATCAAAACAGGAGTCTTCTGGGAGGGCTGCATCTGCTCTTGGGTTTCCCCCCCCCTAGTAAGAACGACAATTTAAATTTTTAGTTAGGCATAAGAATTTTAAAATTGGGTGTTAAAACTGCAAACTGAATTTGGGTTTTCAATCCTAATGGCGCTAAAGCTAACCCATGACACTGAGCTTTTACTCTATTATCATTCCTGGGGTGAACCACGTCGATGGCCTTCACTCCAAAACCCAAAAGATACAGATACTTTAAAGCCGGGAAAAAAAAATCCCCCCCAGTACCAACCAAAACCCCCGTCCGATAACAATTTTTCTTTGCAAATATACAGGGTCTAAAACCACAACAAACAACAAAAAACCTTTTTATCCCTGGACTGCTTGAAAAGGCAAAGGAAATTTTTTTCGGGTTTCACTGAGCCCAAAATAAAGGATCCTTGGACAACGACTATGGGATCCCAGGTTACAACTTTTACAGTGTGACAGAGAGAACCGGGGGGGGGGGGTTTGGGCCGTACATTGCAGAGGGAAATTGGGTTTCACGAACTGCTAAATGCCTTTTAATGATTTTAGTGGAAATTTTTTTAGTAAAGGTCGAGAACCAAAAAACCCAGTCATTTGTTTGTTACAAGCCTCCGGGGTGGGAAAAATCCCCGCAAATTTCCCGGAAAAGCTGTTAAAAATTTACCACTGTCTGGAAAACCTTCCATCCTGCCCCCCCCAACATTTGCTCCCGGGGGGTTTAACTTAAAGGCACCCCAAAATGGAGGAATATAGCAAATAATATTGTTGCAGTAATAACACGGGGGGCAGCTTTTGATGAAAAATCACACTCAGCGGCTTTTAAAACTCTGCACAAAATTCAATTTAAACCAGCAAATAATAGAGCCCACTAGACTGGGAAAACACTAGACCTCATCTTCACTAAAAATTTATGATTGATAAGAAAAATCACCATATCCAAAAAAAATATACTTTAGATCACAAAAAAATTGGGGGTTCAGTCATGTTTTGCGCGGGCCCCAGACCGGGCATAATTAGATTTTGTACGGGGAGGGGATTCACCAAATTTAACTTCAATAACCCAAAAAAATAAAGTGGGCCAAATAAAACCCGTCCTAACCCATTAAGTGGGAAGATATACTAAGGGAACCCCAGACCCCCCAAAAATTTTGCCCCAGAACAGAAATTTAAATCGGTAGCACTCGTTTTTTGCACAAGGCCCTTTTTCCCCCTAAGAAAAAAGGGGGAGTTGATGTTTAAAAAAGAAAGAGGGCAGGCGCTCCCTTTTCAGGCGACGGAAAAGAATAACGAGCGGCTTAAAAAAAGGTTTTAATAATCTTTAAAAAGGTGGGGACACTGGTCAGGAAATAGCAAGCATCGAACTTAAGCTAAAAAAAATCCCTTTTGGAGTCAGGGAAAACACGGGAAGAACTAAAAGCCCTAAAAGAAAAACGAAAGAAAAAACCCAAAAATATTTCTTCTCCAATGCCAAATCAAATTTGAGAAAAAACGTTCCCGTTTTTTGGGCCCCTACTTTAAACCCAAAATGGGTCCCCACCCGATGACAACAAGGGAAATTTAGTGAGCTACTCAAGTCCCCAATTTTGATCAATTTTTGCAAGCCCCCTAAAAAAGAAAGAGAGTCGAAGATCAAAAAGAATTTTTTTTTGAGAAAAAGCCCCAAAAATTTTATTAACCAAAAAAGGGGCCTTTTTCCCTGTTTTCCCGAAGCCAAAAGATTCGAAAGGCGAAAAATTCATGGGCCCCTGCACTCTGCCCCGGGCCGACTCATGGAATCTGTGATCATCAAGAATGCAAGAAACCCCTATCACGAGCCTTTTATCTAAGGGAGGGGGCTGGACACGGGGGGTCGTTTCCCCCGTTACTAAAAACAACAGACCCTAGGGCCCCCCCCCCCTCCACAAAGGGGGGGAGTAAAGCAACAGAAAGAAAAAAAAAGACCAATAGCACTAACATCCCATATCATAAAAACTTTGGAAAAGGGCCTAAGAAGCAAAATCACCCCGCATCCGGAAAAACCCCTCAGTTACACAACCCAAAGGGAAAAAAGGGGTTTTGAACAGGTCGCTCCTGTCTGTTCAACTATTGGGGCCACTTCGACAAGGTCCTAAAAAGCATAGAAAACAAAAAGAATGCAGAAAGTAATAAAATACAGATTTGGCCAAAAAACCTTCGACAAGTGTGCCATGGCGTAATAGCCCAAAAGCGTGCTAAAAATAAAAAGGAAAAAATCGGTCGATGGATCTATAATTTCCCCATAACAGAACACAGAGAGTAGTCGTTTTAACAGAGTAAAAATCCGAGGGAGCTACGGTGAAAAACTCTGTTCCACAAGGCACATTTCTCGCTCCCATTTTGTTCCCCATCCTTATACCGAATAGAAAAGGATTTTTAGCAACGCCCGGTCTTCCTTTTCAGATGACCCCGGAATCTGGGATGACAGTGTTTCCAATTTCAGCACTGCAAAACTTTCCCGGGAGGAACCCCTAAACCAAATCTTTTAGTGGGTGCAGAAAAACCCAAAATGAAATTCAACGATGAAAAAATTTTTAATTACTAAAATTTTTGGTAAACATGAGGGGAAAATTTAAAACTTCACAGGGGTTTCAAAAAAAAAAATTTTGGCCAAAAATTTGAGCGGGAAAAAAACCCAAAGTCAAAGACCCGGGAGTGATTTTTGTCGGAGGATCTCACCTTCAAGGACCATAACTTTTTTCAATCGCATCTGCTAGTAAAAAAACGGTGGATTTAAAGAGAACCTTCAAAACTAGGGAGGCCAAACCCATGATGACACTCTTCAGGTCACTTTTTCTATCTTGGGGAATATTGCTGCCCCAAAATAACAAACACCTTTAAGGCAGGTTTAAATTTTCCCACCTAGAAAATTTTACAGGAAAAACTTTCACGGCGCGCATAACGGGGATTTTAAAAAACCCCCAATTATTGGGAGCCTTGGGGGGTTCCCAAACCCGTTTTTCCCTGGGGGAAAAGAGGGGGGAGATACATGTTAAAATACACCCGGAAAATCCCGAGGGACTGGGACCCAAAATTGACACGGAAAAAACACCCAACGAAAACAAAAGATTGGCAGACGATGCACCAAAACCCCCCAAAGAAAAGGGGGAAAAGGGGGGTCACTAGAAAGTTAAAAGACCATACAATAAGTGTCAGGGGCCCCAGACTTTTTCAAAAATGCCTCCCAGCAACATAAAGGGGGGTTACCAAAAGACCTTTGGGAGTCTTCAAAAATGGCACTGGAAAACCCCCTAAAAGTAGTTTCCCGGTTAGCCGGGGTGGCTTTGTATGTTTGGGGTTTTCGTGCAGCAGGGAGCCCAAAAAGCCCGGTTTATCAGGCCCGATCCACCCGGAGGGGTGGTTTTAGACCGGGGGCCCCCGGGGGCCCTTGACCCCGGAAAATCTCTCCCGGGGAAACTCCAGGTAAACCCCTATGCCTCATTGAATGCTCTTGGGGCCCTATAATGACTCCAAAAAAAAATGCTTTACTGGGGAAACCAGGTATAGATTTCTCCCAAAAAACAGGGGAAAAAGGGGAAAAATTTTTACATTTGGTATGGATCCCATCCCCACTTGGATTACTCCTTCCCTGATTTAAAATTTATATTTTAGCCAAAAAGAAATACCCCGAAGAAGAATTGTTTGGGGAAAATAAAAATTTTGGGTTAAAATGTCTCTAGCCCTTAGGAATATATTAGGAGGAAGTAAATAATGAAAAAAGAATTTTTATAGGAATTTCAAACAGGAGCCTGAGGGAGAAACTTTAAAACCCCCTATGAAAAATTGGGAAAGTAGTAAAGAAGTTCATGGGCAAAGTGCAATTTTTAACAGATGATGATGGTGTAGTGGCCAGGGTTAGGCTTGGTTACAAGTAAATTCTGGGAGTTTTGGGGGACAACCCGATGATCAAATAAATGTAAATTATGTGATCAGGATTGGGCACTTTTTGAACACTATGTGTTAATTGTTTCCCCTTATTGATGAAAACCCGAGACCGACAGTATAATAACCTTTTGTGGGCCTGTCAAGATATCTTATTGATGAAAAAAAAGATACCTAAATACTCAGAAAATTTTCCCAATTTTTCTGGGTAACAGAATTTTAAATGAACCCTTTTTATATGTAAAATATAAAACCTTTTGTATTTCTGTTTAAACCCCCCCCCGGGGGCCCAGTTCCCCAGGCCTTTTGTGTAAAACCCTATTTTTCTTGCGCTTTCCCTCCACGGGGTGGAATTTTTGGGGTGCACAATTTAAATAGCCCTTCGGGGGGCAAAATCTAAAAATCAAATTTTTTTTCAATCACCATTATTCCCAAAGGGGGCTGTAAACCCCCCGGCCCCCACACGGAAGACAGAAAGACAGATAAGTGAAATGGGGCGACAGTTAAACAGGCAGACAGACAGATAGATGTACAGATAGACGATAGAGGGAAAGATAGACAGACAGTAGATATTACAGAAGGGGAGAGAGATAGATGTACAGATAGACAGGCAGAATATAGGAAAAAAGATAGACTGAAAGACAGACATACAAAGACATGTTTTTTGTGGAAAATAAAAAAATATAGAGGCAAAGGGTTTCTCAAGCGAACATATTGAACAAAAGTCAATTATTGACCCCTGACATAACACCCGCTTTTAAGGAGTTTCAAACTCCAGTGTGTCTAAAACATTTGCTGGGGGGCTATAAAACTTTTTTTATACATTTCTAGGGCAATAGTAAATGGGCCCGGGAAAGGAATAATGTTTACCCGTCAGTGTGAAATTTTACAATTTGAGTTTCTTTTTCAGTGCTAAATTTAGTGTCAGAAAAAAGATTGGCTATGGTTTAACCCGGAAAATATTAAAATTGTAAAATTTTTAGAACTTTAAAAATTTAAAATTAAATTTAAAAAAAAGAGTAAAAAAAAAATAAAAATTTGGGAACACTTCGGCAAGCGCAAGGGGTTGGGTGTTTCCCTCAATGGCATCCGAGCCAACTTCCCCCGTCTTATAAACTTGGTAAGTACTGGTCTTACCAAAATTTTTTTTTTTGGTCCCTTTTTACCACACAGAAAATAACCCCCCTTTAATTTTAAAAAAAAAAAAAATCTTTTTTTTTTCAAAAAAATCGGAAAGATCCATTTTTGGGGCAAATTTTAAAGGGGTTTAAACCCGCCCCCCTTTTGGAAGGAATTTTAAAGTTTTTTTACCCCAGGGCTCTGTACTGTAGGAAACATTTTTTGAAACCATTTTAACACACAACCCCAAATTTTTTTTTTGTCTTTTTTATCTGATTTAAAGTTCTCTTAATTTCGGATCTTTTAGGTAAAAGTATTAAATTTTTTGTTGTTTTTGATGGTAAAAAAGCCAAGATCACCTACTGATTCTTACTATTTAAATTTTCCCAAATCAAAGTGTTGTCTGGTTTACCTTGTCTACTGGGGCAAAAGTCAACAAAAATTTTTTTGATTTTGAAAATTTCTGGTACTTTTTAATGCAAAATAGTTTTCACAATTCATTATGGGAAAATTTTAAAATTTTTTTTTTTATTAAAAAAAAAGTGTTAATTGCAAATAGTTTTTCTTGGGTGTCTTGTAATAACAAAAAAAAAAAAATTTGTCTCTCGACCTGGGGGGAGGGACGCCCTTTTACAGGTTTTTTTGGGAGCCACCTGGGGGGAGGAAAAATAGCATTGCACCAAGTGGCGGGCCCACTGTACCGGGCATAAATTTTCTGTCTGGGATTGAGCTGGGTTTGAGGATCTTTAAGCAACGCCCGATGAAAAGTTCTCCTGCCCAAAACATTATCGGGAAATGTTATGGCATCCCCAATGAAGGCTGGGATGGTTTTGGCCCCTGAATGGTATTTTCAAGGGGCTTCGTGAAGTTCAGGGGCTGGGCTTCTACCCTTTCCATCGTCGGCGAAATTTTAAGAAAAGGGGGATGAGTATTTAATTTGGCAGTGGAAAAATATTTCTTGTTTATGTTTTTCTTAATTTTTACTTTGGGGGGAAGGTAAGGAATGTACCTTTTGAGGCAAAAAGCATACAGCCTACAAGGGTGTGTTAGTGTTTGGGGCTGTACACGCGGGGCATGGGGGAAAGTGGGGGGGAGGCCCTTATGAGGGGATGCCCGGAAAGGGTCCTTCCACGGGAAAAAGACTCTGAGGAGGCCCATACCATCATTGTTTTAAATTGGGATAACCCATGAACCAGGTTTTTGTACACTATGGGGGCAGAGGAAAACCCTTCCTTTTATGGACTCTTATGAGCCTTGGGGGGCACAATGCCCCAGGAGACAGGGTACAGAAAACTTCACGGTGCGCATAACGGAGTTTAAATCACCTAAATTTAAACTGGGAGCGCTTGAGGTTCCTAAACCTGTATTCCCTGGAACGCGGGAGGGAGAGATACATGATTATATACACCTGGAAAATCCTAGAGGACTAGTACCGAACTTGCACACGAAAATCACTCACTACGAAAGCAAAAGACTTGGCAGACGATGCACCACCCCCCAATGAAAAGCGGGGTGTCACTAGCACGTTAAGAGACATACAATAAGTGTCAGGGGCCCCGAACTGTCAACTGCCTCCCAGCACACATAAGGGGGATTACCAACAGACCCCTGGCAGTCTTCAGCTGGAAACTGGACAAGCACCTAAAGTCAGTTCCTTGATCAGTCGGGCTGTGGCTCGTACGTGGTTTGCGTGCAGCCAGCAGAACAGCCTGGTTGATCAGGCTTTGATCCACCAGGAGGCCTGGTCACAGACCGGGCCGCGGGGGCGTTTACCCCCGGAACTCTCTCCAGGTAAACTCCAGGAGGCTTCCAGAGAAAGCTTGCTGAAAGCAGTACAATGGGCGCACACCTTCCCAAAGCTGTCAGGTTAGATTTCCCTAACAACACTGATCAAGAGACCAATGTAACTTTTTTCGAAGCTAGTGTAGACAATCATGAGAAAACGATCAAGTTTGTCCATGATGAGGATAACTACGTCTTTGTGCCTAATGATTCAGCATTTATAGACAAACTTCTCACTCACGAATATGCCAACTTCAAACTCCGAGCTGCCCCACCAAGGGCACCTAAAGTCTTATTGTCATTTTACAACGTCAACAAGCACTTGAATCCTCAAAAATCTGGCGTCAGAGCAAGTTGCAAGCCCTCGTCAAACTTTCCAACAGTCTGATATTAGCTGAGTGGCCCGGGCCCAGGGGACTCTGCCACGCTATATTCACTCCGTGCAGCCCTCAACAGACGCTATTACATTGCATTGTACAGACCTCCTCAACTCGATGTTATAAGTGTCAACGCTGGGGCCACATTGCCGGGAAATCCCCCGGGTGGCCCAGTGGCCTGGGGGCCCTAAAGCTCCCGCTTCACACAGGGAAAGGGCCCGGGTTCGATTCCCGGCGGGTGGAAACATTTCGACACGTTTCCTTACACCTGTTGTCCTGTTCACCCAGCAGCAAATAGCACCTGGGTGTTAGTCGACTGGTGTGGGTCGCATCCTGGGGGACAAGATTAAGGACCCCAATGGGAAAAAAGTTAGACAGTCCTCGATGACGCACTGACTTTCTTGGGTTATCCTGGGTGGCTAACCCTCCCGGGGTTAAAAATCCGAACGAAATCTTATCTAAGTCACACTGGTGTGCAGTGTGTGCCAATGCTCATCCTTCTGAACGGTGTTATGATATGATCAAACAGCAACAGACTGTTGCTAAACAATGTATCAATTGTAAAAACCTCAGGAGTCACAGCAGCTCATGCTGACTGCAGTGTGAGGGCTGCCCACATTGCAGCCAACGGGACCATACCCTGTACCCCCCTCATGACCCCCCAGGACTACCAGGTACCTCGGGTCTGAATACGGGGTCATGCCTGCCCTCAGACAATGGGGGTTTAGCACCTCACCTGGGGGCACGTCAGCAGACCTCCATCACGTCGCCTGTCAATACCCACCTAGCTGAGTCAGCTGACAGTCAGCCAACGAGCTCAGCTGACCGGGGGCTTCACGTCTCCAGATGTTCCAAGTCTTGCTCCTGTGGTATACAACCTGATGTCGGCATAAGGGTACTGGAAACACAACAATTTCTCCTGAAACAACACTTGAGCAACACAAGGAAAGATGTGTAGAGTGTACCAAAAAGAAGATTGTCACAAATTTGTGAAGCAAGTGTAAGGCTGCTGAACAAGGTGGTGGTGGTGTTTTTAATTACAGTAATGAAAATGACCTCATCGTGCTAGGGCCGTGAGGTTGTGCTGCGCCTTACTACCCAGCATTCATCCTCAGCCTTGGGGAGGGACGGACATGGCGGTTGAGCTAGCACCTGTTGGTAGCACTGAGTGATTTTCACAAAAATGGGGGCGCAGGCTATCAGCAGATAATCAACACTGAGTGTATTGAGGTGTTGAAAGGAACGTTTAATCAAACCAATGCTTCAGTTATGCCTGCCTGCCAACTACGGGGATACCTACTGCATCAACAAAGACGATCTGTATGGTATTGCTTAATGGAGCAACCAAAGGATCTTTGTGAAATTTTGGTGATGGCTGCACATATGACAAAATGGAGGAAAAATACTAGACGTGTGTATGAAGGTTTAATCCTGGTTTGAGGGAAGTACATGAGGGACGTATCCAAGTGTATACTTGGGTATAGTTACGGATTGAGTCCCATTTGAAGCGGTGAAGAAGAGATAAAAGCCACATCCAATGAGTATGGTGTTATACATCAGGGCATCAGTTGGAAGTGTCGGATGATAAGTAGCTGGACTGCGTGAGGGCTCCTTTACTTCCCCTCAAATGCTTTGCGCAAATCTATACCATCCAATGTGACTCTGAGACTTTAGTGAATACAGGTATTACGTAACATAAGCGAGGTCAAAGAGACGAAACCTGTAGACTGTGGTCGGAGCCTTTGATCATATGGCAGCAATGTGACCTCGTCGATCGACACTGAGAAATATGAGAGAGGGGAAAGAAGTGGGGAAGGAGAGAGGGTGACGACCCAGTCTACAGGGGAGCATCTTCAAGATCATAGAAATGGAGTAAAATCGTGGAGGACAATCCTGAAGAAGTGTAACATTACCGGAGATCTCTCGAGTTATAGAGAATATGGGTATGGAGGATGCAAGGTGAGACGAGTGGAATTGGGTATCAGGGGTTAAGGCTACAATAGAATTCTGGTTAAACAAATGAGACGGAACACTAAGCATGGTGTCGATGGAAACTTCTAGGTTAGAGGAAGGAATTCCAAGAGGTAGTAATGTGGGTGATGGGGATATCAATCAAAGAGGATTAGTGAGGTTTGTGGTTGAAGTACATAACATGTAGAATTTGAAGATGATGGGTTGCACATATAGAGGCATCCCGTAAAGTAGAGAGGCAGTGGCTTCTGAGTAGTTGAAATGTCCTCACACCAGCGCAACGGAACTGTAAGAAACTAATCAGTGGAAGAGCAAAAAAAAAGAAAACAGGGGGGGGGGAAAGGGGCAGAGGAAAGGTGAGGCAAAGAAAGGACAATGTAGAACAGAATGTTCAGAACAGGTGACCAACAGCGGCATGCGGCAACAGGAACCTGTCCTCATATTTTTATTACTTCTACCTGAGGTTCCCAGCATGCCCCGTGATGACCAAATCAAACCCGAATAACACAAACATGTTGATACCCAGAATGATATAAGCAACTGCAGAATCACCCACAAGTTCACAAATTTAACCAACTAATAGACCGTCTAGCAACTCCTACCCCGCTGCCACTGAAGTGATACTCCACAACATTCACCCAACACCCACGCCTACTATTCACCCGAAGCCACAGCCTAGAAAAAGAGTGGTGGTGACAAGGGACAGACCATAAAAAAAGATCTCAGTAACCAGCTAAGGATCTCCTAACAGAAGGGACAAAGGTGACAGCAGTAAAACACGAGGAAAACTTGTCTGGTACTGCCAGCCAGGACACAACCCTCATCACCCACGCGACATCACCACAACACACGACAGACAACAACAAACCGGGGCCGCCGCTACATTCCAAGATAACTCCTTCCGCAGTATTTGATGTTCAAGAAGATCACCGACCCAAAATAGCATAAACTCCTTCATATTTCAGAACCAAACGCTCACCAAACTAACTCAAGAAATGCAGGAACTAAAGGCTACAATGCAGATACCTCAACAAGATACCACTGACTCTAGAACATAAACAAGACCACTCTAGAACAACAAAGCAACACCCACAACCCGGTCCCTAGACACAATCAACACTTTAAAAGACCAAGTCACCCACTTAACTAACCAACATTACAAGAGGAAATATCAAAGAGTGGACCAAACAACTTGCCAATGTCATAACCAACTTCCAATACCATAAAGACCACAACATCTATCTGACGCTTGTTTAAGTTTAAACAGCAAACATCTCCCACGCCACATCCACCCAAGAACCAGCTTGGAGACCACCCTGCAGGCTTATCAAAAGGGGAAAAACCACCTTCGCCTTAACATATGTAGTGATGAACTAAAGTATTGCAAACTGATGGGCTAATCATGCAGGTAAAAAAACAGTGCTGTTAAAATATCCAAAACTAGCATACAAAGAAACAACCTACTAAAAACATCTATTTCTATGAAACTGATGTTTACGTCAATGAGTGCCTTACCAAAACGAGACAAAACCTTCTTTATCGGCTAGAAAACGCGCTATGAGCCCAAAAAATCCACCAGTGCTTTGTGAGGTGGAAAAATACATAGGAACAGCCCACTGGAAAGAGATACCTTCATCTCCACAAAAGCATGACACTTGAAAAAAATTCTATATCTTGTAAACAACTTATATAAGACCTTAGTGGCAATTACATTGAGAGTCTTTGTTCCTATATTAAATTATTCGATTACATCACATTTTTACTCTAGCTCATTCTAGCTCAATCACATCAATACCGAAAATCACTATACTAGACCATAGAGTGCAATTGACTAGTGTAGATAGACCTGAGTGCTATTTGGTAATTTGTATTTTTATAATAATTAGAACTAAAGTTGTTTGTACTATAGCTCATTTTCTGGCTCATACATAGTCATATTTTGGGGAAAAATTTTCAATATATAAGAACATAGTGCATTACTATGAGAGACGGGTGCTACTTTAATTTGTTTTTTATATTTATTAGATTAAATTTTCAGTTTGTGACCATAGCGCATTCCCTCAAGACATAGTCAATACCAAATTACTATAGAGACCATAGTGCAATTACAGTGACCCCCGCATAGCGAACGCATCGCAATAGCGAACAATCCGCATAGCGAACGCTTGTTCGCTGAAATTTGCCCCGCATAGTAGACAAAACCCGCTCAGCGAACTTCGTCCGGACGCTCAATGTGCGGCCTCGGCCAACCTCACATGTGCCGCCTGTCCCATTGTGTTACCGGCTAGCCTCCGCGGTAACATTCAAGCATACACTCGGATATTTTCGTATTATTACATGTGTTTTCGGTTCTGTTTGGAAAATTAGTGACCATGGGCCCCAAGAAAAGCTTCTAGTGCCACCCGTGGTAAAAAGGGTGAGAATAGTATGGAAATTAAGAAAGATTTTGAGAAGGGTATGGGCCTACCCTGAGAAGCCTATGCCAGGTTGTGGAATCCATAGTGACCTACTTCAAAAATTAAGGAAATGTGTGCACAGTGGTTGAACGCAACCTTTATGGATGAAAAACACCCTGACACAGCTGTTGCAAGGCTGCTGGTGCCTAATTTCAATGACAAAGTTATGGCCCATTTTAGACAATCGAAAGAGGAACGAGGTACAGAGCTCTATGGAGGAGAAGAAGTCCATGACTCTCAAGCTGGCCTATGGCTTAAAAGAAGAAGGGAAGTAACGCCACGGAAAAGACTTGCCTTCCTCAATGTTAATGGAAGGGGAATTCCCCTTCTAAACACGAAACACTCTCTCTCCCTCCTCCAACTCCATCAATCATCACCAGATCTTCAATAAAAGTAAGTGTCAGTAATTGTGGTCATGCCTTTTATCAGTTTGTGTGTACCTAAAACAAACATTTTTTTGTGGTAAAAAAATTTTTTTTCATACTTTTGGGTGTTTGCACGGATTAATTTAAGTTCCATTATCTTCTTATGGGGAAAATTAATTCGCATAGCGAACATTTCGCATAACGACCACCCCACCTTGCACGGAATAAGGTTCGCATGCGGGGGTCCACTTGTCTAGAGAGAGACTAGTGCTATTTTTAATTTGTACTATTATATTATGAGATTAAGCCTATTTGTATTTAGCTCCTCTAGCTCAAAACATAGACTCCACAAAAGGTCATTATTAGACCTTAGTGGCAATTCAAGTGAAGTACTTGTTCTATTTTTAATTTGTATTTTTATATTACTGAGATAATTAATACCTAGTAGTACTTTAGTCATTCCAGCCACCAACACACAGACCACATCAACTTCATTATGTGTAGTAGTGGACATACCCTACATGACCAAAATACTCAAGCTATATCCTTGTCCAAACTCCCAACCATCTTACAGAATATCAGAAGAAGAAACTCCACACACAACTCTGGATATAAATAACCATAATTTTAAACCTATGAAGATGATTAGATCACCGTTGAACCCAGATCAAAACCTCCATAAACTGACACCCAAAGCAAACCATTGGAAAGTAACTGCCTTTATTCTTCACAGCATCACAAGCCACCACTATCCTAAACAATGCTAAAGAGTCTATCAGTACTTAACTACTATACATCATGTCCTTAAGCAAACACTATGAGGACCTCCTAGCACCCTTGAATCACTAAAGACACCCTCCTCCTGCATTATCTTACTGTATGACCTGGCTTAAGGAGACACAATAGATATCTACCCTCTACCTATGAGAATACACAAGCAATTCACAACTGGAAAAACAGAACAAACGCAAAGTGGGGGTGGTATGCAAATCTATTACTCTAAACCAATTATCTTGTCTTAGGCACCACTTGCTATTAGTGATGAATTTGGGAATCCATTTTTGCTAATTTACTGTAAACAACCTTAAGACCCTATAACAAATCGGTGCCATTTACCGGATACCTCACACAAACATCCCAAATTTCAGTGAGAAATTAAAGTCACTAATAACAAACAGACAAATGAATAAGCACCACCTTCTACTAGCTGAACTTCAACATCAACCTTGGCTTACTAATGATCACCCTAGTAACTGATTTCATCAACAATTATGAACAACACAACTTCTCAAACCAACAATAACTAAACCAACCAGCGCTCACTGAGTACAAGTGCAAGCACCCAATAATAATAGACCACATATGGACCAATATCTCAGCCCCCCTTTAAATCAGGATAATCACAGATAGCACTACAGACCATACCCTACCTCCTCCTGACAAACATTAGTAAACCACCACTTGAATACAACAAAGTCCTCATTTAGACCCCATGACAAAGGCCTCAGTATTGGAATTCAACAGCCTGACCTAGAGACTGTTGATTGGGCCTACAAATTCTCCAAGGCAATGGTATTGATTACTGGACAGACATCTTTCTGAACAAATTACTTAGACTATACAACAAACAATTATCCTATAAAAACAAAAAAACAGATACACAACAAACGATCTTGTTGCGCTCATGGGCTGACCAGCACCATTCTGAATCCATTGACAAGAAACACACAAAATGAAAAAGCAATGGAGACAGGCTTAATACACAAAGATTACTCTTAAACACTATTCATCAGCTCTCACCAAAGAATAAAAAAAGCCCAAACAACTATACTACTCCATACATTCACAAGTACACTAGAGGAGATATAAAAAAGACCTGGAAAATCACTCTCTCAATTCTAGGGACCCCAACCAAACAGATGAAAAACCAAGAATAGTTTGTCCTAACTAAACCAAATGAAACACCACTAACATCCCACTGACACAGCTAACAAGATAAACGACTTCTTCTCAAACATAGGATCTAATCTCGCCAGAAAACCACATACCCAATGCCCATGCCGGGGGACTACCTAATGGAAATTCCCTAATTCCTCATCTTGCACAATGTCCAACTGCCCACGAAGTCATTGAGATCATAAAACACTTAAAAATAACTCGGGGAATCTGTCTCATGTCCCACCATTACAGTACAAGCGAGCGTCCCATGTCCTTTCCCACATGCTATTTCATTACTTTTTAACAAGTCAATAGAGACTAGCACTTCCCGAAACTACTCACATGCAAGGGTTACACCAAACATAAAGGTGGTGACCCTACAGACTAAACAACTATAGGCCAATATCAACTTACCATTGCTATCCAGAATCTTTGAGAAACTCGTGTACAGTAGACTGTATTCATTTATTAACGGCTCAAAACCTACTCATCCCCTGCCAGTTTGGAATTCAGGAAAAATAAAAGCACTAAGGATGCAATCATAAAAGCTAAGATCTGCTTTACCCACATTGAAAATAAGAATATCCATAGGAATTTTTATTGACACTAAGAAAAGCCTTTTGACACAGTAAACCACGAAATCCTACTCCACAAACTTGACCACAACGGTATAAGAGGCCATGCTGCTTCGCTTATGTTCAAATCTTACATTACAATAGGAATGCCAGTACTCACCATTAAGACACAGCATCAGCAACTCGGCGCACTTGTTACTGGAGTTCCGCAGGGAAGTGACCTTGATCCCCTGCTCTTCTCATATACATCAATGATCCCTCCAAACGTATCCCAAAACATGAAACCCATTCTCTTTGCTGATGACAACACTTAAGTCAGCTCTCACCCTAATCCTTGCCACCCCTCAACACATTGTGAATAGGAAGCTGATTAAAATATCGACTTTGGATACAGCCAATAACTTTAACGCTTAACACCTGACAAAACTTACTAATTATGGTTGGTACAGAGCAGGAGATGCACAAATTAACATTAAGATTGAACAACACTCTAATTACCAGGAAATAATGGGGAAAATTCCTAGGCTTATACCTATGACAACAACCAGAATTTCAGCAGCCCATATCCACATAATAAGCCAAAAAAGTATCCAAACGTTGGGATCCTCTCCAAGATACGTACACGTGCCGTCAAAATGGCCCTCTCACCTATCCACTCACTTATTATCCATACCTCACCTATGACTATTTGGGTGGCTTGAGGGAACAACTGCAGCAACACACCTAAAAGCCATAATAACCCAACAAAAAGCTGCAGTAAAATTATCACTAAATCCCATCCCTGCAGCACACCCCTTCCACTCTTCAAAGATCTAAACTTACCTCCCCCAGTTCAACATCACAACACTTACTACTGTGCAACTACATCTACAGGCCTTAAACTCTAATGTCAAACCTTGACCTAAAACGCTTCTTGATAGTTGTGACAGAACCCACGGCATGAATACCAGACACAAACATCTCTACATAAAAAAAATAAATTATTAAAAAATTAATTTTTAACAATCCCCTGCAGACATAAACCTTTACAAAAATTCAATTATGTCCAAAGGCCCTAATCTGGAATACCTACCTGAGAACTCTAGAACTGCAGACACATTCATCACCTTCCAAAACTACAGATTAGAAAACGTCTTATCTCCCTGATACACCCCGTCAACTAACGACACGAATACCACCGTGGTGGGTCACACTTACACTCGCTCACTCAATTATAGAACCATAAACAGAAATATTAATCTCAGTTTTAAAAATAATGAATCCTGTGATACTCCAAAACTGAAACTATATACTGTGCCAAAACAAAAACATTCACATTGCTAAACTCACAAACTAGTATTTAGTCATTTAGCCATAATACCAACTTAACCTCATAATTTGTAATTTTACAATTAAGAAAAAAAATTAAGTATGCCCAAAATTTGCCTAGCCATGCTAAGCGTTCTAGTGGTACACTCTGTAATCACAATTTTACTACATGTAAACCAAACAATAACCAAATTTCTGTAAACTCAGCATTGAAAATCCTTATAGAAAATTAAACTTTGAATTGAATTGAATTGAATTGAATTGAAAAACGTAAGGAAACGAAAGGTGTGGGGTCGATTGGTAAGCCCCCCGATAGCATTTTAAGTGTCTAACTTTAAATGTTTAACCGGCCAAGGGCTGATGAAAAGAGTAAGATATTTAGTGTTTTTTTAAAGAGACTTGGGCATACAGTAATATTTTTTACAAGACATAATTTTAGGTAAGGAAGGTATTGTTGGTAGATGGATATAAAGTTTATGCTGGGTATACTGGGAAGCTTAAGGGAGATGTTGCTGTTTTAATAGCTGAGACCATCCATTCCCAATTGTTACATTGGGAAGAAGGGGGAGATGAGAGAGTAGCGAGGGTGGCTGGGCATGGGGTGGGGTACGTGTGTGTTTTTTGAGTGTATACCTGGAGTTTTCCTGGAGAGAGTTCCGGGGGTCAACGCCCCCGCGGCCCGATCTGTGACCAGGCCTCCTGGTGGATCGGGAGCATGATCAACCAGGCCTGTTGCTGCTGCCTCACCAAACCAACGTCCCAGCCACAAAAACCGGCTGGTCGGGAAAAACCGCCCTTTTAGGTGCTTGCCCAAAGTCCAGCTTAAGACTGCCGGGGCTGTTGGTAATCCCCCGTATTTATCTGGGGCATTGAACAGTTTTCAAAGCCCCTGACCATTTATTGTAGGTCTCTTAACGTGCTAGTGAAAAACCCCTGCTTTTCATTGGGAATTTTTGAAATCGTCTGTCAATTTCTTTTGTTTTTCGTAGTGATGTTTTTTTCGTGGGGGAAGTTGGGTACTAGCCCCCTCTGGGAAATTTTCCAGGTGTATAAAATCATGAATCTCCCCCCACCTCTTTCCGGGAAATACAGGTTCAGGAACCCAAGCCCCTCCCAGTAATTGAGGTGTTTTATCTCTTTTTATGCGTGCCGGAAGGTTCTCTGTACTTTTTCTAGTAAAGGCAATTTCCCCCTCCGAAAGGTTGTTTTAAGTGGGGCAGCAATTTCCACCTAGATGGGAACAATGGACCTAAAAGAGGTCATCTTTCCCTTGGCCCCCTATTTTTTTAAAGGGTTTCTCATTATCCATCCTGCCTTTTTCTAGAGATGCGATTGATAAAATTTTTAGGGCCCTTTGAAGGTAAGATCCCCCGCATATCACTCCCGGGTTTTTGACATTGGCGTTTCACCTATTTTGTGCCAAATTTGTTTTGTACTCTTTTAAGTTTTTAATTTCCCCCCTCGTGTTTCCCCCATATCGAGTAATTAAAAATTCTCATCTTTGAACTTCATTTTGGTTTTCCCTCGGGCCCACTAAAAAATTTCGTTGATGCCCCGCCGGGACCCTTTGGCAGGTCTGCAATGGAAGACACTTCATGCAGATTCGGTTTTCCACCCTGAAAAGGGAAAGCCCAAGGGTGCGGGCTGAAAACCCTTGTCAAATTTTGGGAAAATTTAATTAAATTCAAATTAAATTAAAAGTTTTTAAAAATTTTATTCTCTAAAAGGGAAACTTACAATGCGATTTTACAAAAATTTTTGGTTATTTTTTTGGTTTACATTTTAGAAAAATTTAGGATTACAGAGGGGCCCCACTAGAACGTTTTAAGCTTTGGCGGGCATTTGGGGCAACTTATTTTTTATTCTTAAATTTTAAAATATTCCCAAAATTATGAGGTAAGTTGGTTTTTAAGGCAAAGTACTAAATACAAATTTTGGGTGAGTTTGAAATGGGAATGCTTTTGTTTTGGCACAGTATACAGTTCAGTATTGGAGTATCAAAGGATTCATTTTTTTAAACTGAGATTAATATTTCGTTTAGGGCAAATGAGTGAGCGAGTGAAGTGTGAACCACCAGGTGGTATTTTTTGAAGTTAGTTGAGAGGGTTATCAGGGAATAAGATTTTTCTTAAAAGAATTTTTTAAGGTGAGAAGTGTCCCGCCGTTCTAGAGTTTTTCCCAAAAAGGGTATTCCAGATTTTAGGCCTTTTTACAACATTGAATTTTTGTAAAGGGTTTTTTCAGACACGGGGAAAGCTAGAGAGTTTGTTTCTGGGTTATGCCTGTGGGGCCCGGGCCCAAAATCAAAAAAGCGTTTAAGGTCAAGGGGTTTAAAAATTTTTGTTTAAAGGGCCCGTAAATAAAAGATTGCACAGTAGTAAAAATGTGGATGGACTGAACGGGGGTAATTTTTGATCTTTTAAGATGGGGGGGGTGTGCGCCAGGGATGCGATTTAGTGATTAATTTTTACTGCCCGCTTTTTTTTGGGGTTTTTATTGGGTTTTGGTGTTTTTGCTTTCAGTTTTATCCCCCAAACACAAATAGCAAGGTTTAGGAGGGAAAAAAATTAGTGGTATAGTTTGAAAAGGGGAATTTGCGGCAAAAAATAGTATCGTACTTGGAGAGGACCCCCAAACCCTTTTGGATACTTTTTTGGCTATAAACTGGGTATGGGTGCTGAAATTCAGGTTATTTTCAAGGGACCAAACCTAAGAAATTTTTCCCCCATTATTTCGGGGGAAAAAAAGATGTTGTCAATCTTAATGTTTTAATTTTTGCATCTCCTGCTCGCTACCAAACATAGTAAGTAATTTTGTCCCGTTTTTAAACGTAAGTTTATTTGGCCCGTCCCTCCAAATCGAATTTAAACAGCTCCTCATTCACAATGGGGTTAAGGGGTGCAAAAGTTTGGGGAAAAGATGAAAATAAGTCGTGTCATCAGCAAAGAGAATTGGGGGTTTGTGTTGGGGGGGACGTTTTGGGGGTCATTGATGGGATATGAGGAAGAGCAGGGGGCCAAGGACACCCCTTTCCCCGCGGAACTCCACATCAAATGGCCGGGGTTGCGAAAGCCCGTGTCCCTTTTTAAAGGTGACGTACGATACCTAATTTTAAGTAAGATTTGAAATAACAAGCGCATGGCCCCCCTTAAAACCGTAGTGGTCAAGTTTGGGGGATAGGATTTTGTGGTTTTCTGTTTCAAAAAACTTTTTTTAGGGCAATAAAAATTCCTAAATGGATATTCCTTATTTCCAAGGGTGTGTAAAGCAGTCTAGCATTTTAAGATTGCATCATTAGTGCTTTTAAATTTTCCGAAACCAAACTGGCAGGGGGTTAGTAAAGTTTTTAGCCGTTTTTAAAAAGAACAGTCTCCTGTGCACAAGTTTCCCAAAATTTTGGTAGCAAAGGGAAGTTAGATTTGGCCTAAAAGTTTTTTTAAGGGCTTAGGGCCCACCTTTTTTGTATTGGAAACCCCCTTTCCATCTTGAGTTAGTTTGGAAGGTGTAGTCTCTATTATTTTTAAAAAGTAATGAAATACGCAAAGGGACAGGGGCCGCTCGCTTGTCGTAATTGGGAAGAGACAGATTCCCCCGAGTTTTTTTTAATGACTTTATGATCCAATGACTTCCGTGGCCATTTTTTTTCAAGATAGAAGGAAATTTTGGGAAATTTCCATCTAGGTGTCCCCGGCAGGGCTTGGAGGGGATTTTCGGTGAGATTAATCCTGTTTGAAAGAAGTCTTTTTTCTTTTTTCTGTGTCAGTGGGGTGTAGTGGTGTTTCATTTGGTTTAGTTAGGACAATTTCTTTGGTTTTTTTTTCCCGTTTGTGGGGCCCTAGAATCGAGAATGTTTTTCCGGTCTTTTTTATATCTCCCCCTAGTGTCTGTGAATCTACGGAGTATATAGTTGTTTGGGTTTTTTTTTTACTTTGGGGAGAGCGATGAATATGTTTTAAAAAAATCTTTGTGTTTAAGCCCTGTCTTATTTCTTTTTTATATTGGGGTTTCTTGTCAAAGGATTTCAGAATGGGGCTGGTTAGCCCGGGGAACCAAGCCCTTTGTTTGTGATTGTTTTGTTTTTATAGACAATGTTTGTTGTTAGTCTAAGTAATTTTTTTAAGAAAGATGTCTGGCCAGCATCAATACCAGGGCCTGGAGAATTCTGTAGGCCAATCAACTCTCTAGGGCACTGGAACTTTCCCTTTTTGAGCCTCGCAGGGTCTAAAGATTTTTTTTTGATTCAAATGGTGGGTTTTCTAATTTTGTCAGGGGAAGGTAGGGTGTGGTCTGTAGTGCTATCTGTGATTATCCCCATTTGGGGGGGTAGAATTGGTCCATATGTGGGCTATTATGGTTTCACTTTTCATGAGCCTGGTTGGTTTAGTATTGTTTGGATGAGAAGTGTGTTGTTCTATTTTTGAAGAAATCAGTTACGGGGATCATCTAGTAAGCCCAAAGGGTTATGTTGAAGTCTCCGCTAAGAGAAGGTGGGCTTTTTCATTTGTCTGTTTGTTTTTAGGGACTTTTTAATTCTCACTGAAATTTGGGGTGTTTGTGTGAGGGATCCGGGGCCCCT